>JBBPTD010001356.1:0-10462 GCA_038093895.1 Boletus aff. mottiae
GTGATAAGCATGGCAAGAGTATGAAGTCCTTACCGAGCCCCTCAGCCCCACTGGCCCCAGACTCGGTCACCGGTCACCTTGGAGCCCGACAAGCACAAACATAATTTCATCCATTAGTAACTGATTGGCGACATTCAAGGAAATGTTACCAAGACTCAATAATTGTGCTGTCTCCGAGTCTAAATCGCCTTTTCATAAGTTCCGAAGGGCGTTGCTGGGGGCCGAAACATCATTCACACTCCACACTCGGCGCATGAGTCGTTACTGCGGTTTCAGATTGATCAGTCTTCTGCTAAGCCTGGATGTAACTGTTAAAACTGATCACGTACCAGAGCCTACCTGGAATCTAAATTCATGATGGACACTAGACAAGCTGGAGCTCTGTATAACGAAATCGCAAGAGTCATTGAAATTGTGTTCAATTTGAAGATCATTGAAGTGGGCAGACCATCACGGACCTTGTTGCTTTTTCAGCCTCAGCGAATTGTACTGCTGGCGCCTGGTAAGTAAAATGTTCTGAAAAATGTGTTCATTTTTGTCTAGTCTCTCGAGATGTCATGTTGCTAGAAGATGAACATAACAACATTGTTCGTCACTGGCATTGCGCAGCTCGATAGGCTGTGACTTAGCTAACGATACAACACATCGGATATCAGAATATATCAGCCATAACGTCTCCCCTCTCGCCATTCGCCCCTGGGCCTGAAGCCTGGTGTCCTAAAACATCAACATCAATCTCACCGTCCGCATCTACGTCATCTCTGCTAAGCAAAAATGCGGGGTCGGTAACTTCAGCAAGGAGCTCTTCTCGCTCCTCCAGCTCCTCTTTGCTCATTCGCTCGTGTGAGATGTGCACCACTTCCCACTTGTCTACATAGGCCTCATTGACCTGCCAAGAACGCGATAAGCTTGAGGAACACAAGATTGCATCGTCACTCACGTTCGTCCGTCTCTTCTTAAGAGTCATCTTCCGCTCAATGTTCTTGTAATAAGCGCCCTTTAAACGTTCTTCTCCGCCGCTGGAGACGTTCGGCTGCGTGTCCCCATTATCGATCACTAGTAGGAATTCGTTGGGTACCTCTTGCTCAATTTTGACGGTCTCAAAATCACGCCACAAGTGGAATCCGGTGGTCTGTTCCGTCCGGATAGGGATAAATGCGCTTAAGAACTGAACGAAACAAGATACGTACTTTAGGCTCCTCCTCCAGTGTTGACGGTGCGCTGTTTCTACGTCGCTCCTTGAACTCGAGCGCAGATTCGTCGTCTTTGGTGAGGTAGTACGACAAGAAGTGATCGCCGTCGGACTCCATGGGTCGCAAGATAGCACAATCCACCCGGGGATCTTCCACCTGTCTCGAGAGTGTTCAATACATGGAGATGGAAAAGGATAGTCGCGACTAACATCGATAGGCTTGTCACCAGGCCGCTCGTTAAACCTGAATAAATCATACGCGTTGGCCCAGATATCAGCGTCTGGAAATATCTCGAATGATTCCACGGCGACAACAGCCTGCTTGTTCGGATGACGGAGGGTAGAAAGGTCAAATTGGGAAGGGTCGTTGCATGCAGCAAAAGAGGCTTCTATGTCTCGTAGCTGGGCGGAGCGAGATACATCAATATGCTGTGGGAGTGGTTTTCTGTGACAAAATGAGTTAGCAAACGCACCAAGCACGTATGACAACAGGAAACTATACGTTTCTTGGGCTGATGTTACACGTTGCACGCCTTCTCTGCTAAGATATTCAGTCTTTCGTAGCCATGGTACGTGAGCTGGTAGAGGTGTTGATGTGGCGGAACCTGACACCGGTGCGGTTCCGTTTGTATACGGGGCAGAATTTGCTGACGGGTCACCAAGAAGAAAGCGATCTTTTGGATCTAATGAAGGAAGGTTCTCTGGGTCAGGATTCAATGCTAAAGAGCGCGTGAGCGGGGTAGTATGTGCAACAGGGTGTTACACGCACCGGAATCATTGACGTCATCACCCCACAAGCACTCCCATCGCCCAAGGTCCAGTGGCATCCCACATTCCGCGTCTACAATCATGGGGAATGGTGTGTCATTCGCAATAGCGTTGAGGAAGTCTGGGCGCGCATAGCGCATTGGATTCGTAGGAATCTCGAGCAATTTTGGAGGGCATGGTGGTGGTGGGATTGGATTTGAGTATCGTACCCGGACCAAAAGATCGAGTTTACTGTGTGACAATGATTCAGCAGCTCGGCGGTAACTTAACTGGAGGACTCACCTTTTCTTCAAGCTCATTGGTTTCCTACGAGGTATGCCGCGCTTATTCTTGCCACAACCGTTGTTTGTATCTGTGTATGCCCGACATATCATGTCGGCACTTGTATGTACCATCGTATACTTTTTTTGATACTTAACACAACAACGATACTAGATGGAAAGATCAACTTGGACTAGGTAATGTCGTACGACTCGGTTATCTGGCCCCGGGAATGATACGACCCATGGCACACATCGAGTGTGTGCTCTGGGTTTCTTCTATACCGGTAGGAGCATTGCCTGTACCTACTATTATGACAAACATCCTCATCGAGGTTATCCCTAGCTACGTTCGAGTGGTACCTGCTTCGCGACGGCTGGCGTAGACTCTCTGATCTGTGTTATCATTCAAAAAATATGGAAAGAAGAACTACCCGGGATTGCAGTCGCCAAACGCCAGAATGGAGGCCCCATGTTGAAATTTGTGGATGGATAATGCAAACTCAGTCGCACAACCCGTGACGACCTAAAGCGATAAGATGGGATTCTCGTCTTAGTACATACCATGGCAGGGATACTTCATTGTCTTGTGGGCTCAAATCCATGAACGCCTCCTTGTGCGTGAGGATTATGCGGCTTGACAACATTGTCACCGCTACAACCCGAAACAATAGCTTATCAGTGCTTCTCGAATTTGATTGGCGCGCAAACCTCGTCCATTTTTTCGCCCAAATTCGAACAGGATTTGGGGGCGACTTTATAGAGCTTGTTGGGTAGAGTGGAGAGGTCTGCGACTCTCAGGCTGAGCATGCCAACCGCATGATATCTGGCGGCAACAAGTTGATAAGTAAAGAAACTGGCAAGTCACCTGATCTAGTTTAACTTGTCACCCACCACTCAACAACTGTTGGGCACTGATCATCTCGAACAACAACAGACGAGTACTGGTCGACATCGTCTTCATGGCACACTCACGTTGGATCCCTCTCGAAAGTAACCCAGAGGTAAAACACTTCGTGAACTACCATTGTGAGCCCCTTATTCACGTGGGATCATCATTGGCAGGTATTTAATTCCGTACGTCAACGATTTGGGTCTACCGATCCAGCGTAACTCAAGCGATGATTGATGCACGGCCGGTAGTGGGCATATGCATCCGGTCTACCAAAGGATCAGGCTCACTTCCACGATGTCTTCGGACTGGATGACGAGGTAATGCGCCGTCTGCCAATGATAATTCCTAGTGATTAGCGCTGTCACCCTTTGTTGACATCGGCTCGTAGCTCCTCGCCATGGTGCCCTCTGGAGTTAAAGCAGTTGCACTGCTCTTCCCTTGCGCGGGGATAATTTCCGCCAAGCGAACGGAAGAGGACTCCAGGATCCAATCTAGCGGTCAGGAACCTATTGATCCGGGTGTATTCTGGATGAAGCAAACGGTACACGCATCATCGTTCTCGCCTCCAGAGCTTGGCTGACGGAAATCGTTCGAAAGATTTCAAATGCCTGTGGAACGATGGGTTTGATCCACAGCTTGGCGAACGTCAGTATCACGGTATTTTGTTAATGCCGTTCATACTCTAAGAATCGTGTAGACCAACGTGTTGTTCGTTCCTGGCAGCCCCCTCGCTAAATTTATCGAAGAATGCAAGGGTATATTGTGTCTTTTACATCCGCTCTTACCATATATTGATCAGTGCCTAGGCAAGACTCCAGAGGAACGTGCAAAGCTGCTGGAAATAACACCGCTATTCGAGAAGATACACGAGTCCGCGGCGTCGTCCGGTCAAACCGCAGTACCTCAGGACCTAGACACCGATTTGCATTTCACTTGCTTTGTCAAGGCTCCAGCGACGAAGCCCACCAGTGATGCAGCGCAACGGTGGCGTTTGATTGAACTGGACGGGGGTCGAATTGGACCGATTGACAGGGGGGAATGTAATGATCTCCTTAAGGCATGCCCTTACACACCAAATTTTAGAAAGGTTCATTCTCACACGAAAAAAAAACAGGACACGGCGAAATACGTGAAGGAATTCTACGTATCGCAGGCGAAGAGCATAAGCTTCAACATGATGGCGCTCTGCCCGGGACCGGAGAATGAGTATTAGGGTATCCTTGCTTGACATCCGCTATTTTACAATGTATGTACATCAAAATTTACAGTGCATGGTGGTTCATCGACATCCAGCGTAATTCAGGTGCAAGAGAGGGCTGACAGGTTATTACGTGCTACAATTGTGAACTGAAAGCAGCTCGGACATGGATGCAGGTATTTCCTTCAGCATCCTGGCAATAAATCTGGATACATTGAAAGTGCTATCAAAGTCAGTGATGTCTTCGCCATTCCCAATCTCGACGATCTGGGACCCTGATGCAGCAAGCTACGTGGTTGAGTTGTCATGCAGAAGAAGTGTGGAGCTATGTGACTAACTCGTAGCAACTGGATAGGGGGGAGCTTGTCTGATTTTGCTTCCATTTTCGTCCCCCGTAGAATATCCTTCACCAGGAGGGGTTCTGCAGTCAGTGGTCGTGCAATTCCGATGACTATATTTTGCAAACATCGGCGACCGAGCGAGACAAAGATGAATCGAACTGACCATCCGTGGAACCCAAAATTATTGCTTCTGCCATAGCTCGTGTTGTCCTGAAGCCACCCGTTACGGCAATCCTCGACTGTCTCAGATGTGGCCTAAGTTGATCTGCAAAATCAATGAAATATGCTTCCCGTGCAGCGGAAAAGAGAGTCTGGTAGGAGTGTACATGAGGCGGTGGGTTTACGGGCGAGTGAGACACTCACTCTGTGTTGAGCAAGTTGCTGCCCCTGCTCGTAGGTTCCTCCGCTGATTTCAATCAAGTCGACAGCCGCAGCTTCCAGCACTTTTGCTGTCATGATCGACTCTTCCAAGTCAATCCCATCGGGTACAGAATCCTCACTGTTGATTTTGACGGATAGCATGAATGTTGGATCATTCACCGCCCATTTGATCTCGGTAATAATCTCGAGTAATAGCCGCATACGGTTTTGGAGAGTTCCACCGTACTCATCCGTCCTGTTGTTGGACCTTCGAGACAGAAATTGGTGTATCAGGTAACCGTGAGCAGCGTGGATCTGTCGGAAATTAATTAATTCAGCTTCAAACAGGGTGGGGAAATCACTTGACCTGGACACCGTCAAATCCAGCTTTCTGCAAGAATGAGGCGGCATATGCGAATCGCCTGACAATATCCTTGATTCCATCCTTGGTCAACGGCATTGGCCGTGCGAACAACACGCCAGAAGTCGGTGGGTGCTCTATAGCCGATGACGACTCTGGGTATGGTTGCATTGTGATAGAAACTTGTCGACCTGGGTGACTGAGCTGCCCAAGAACGAGACTCCCGTGTGATTTAGCAGCCCTTGCTACCTCCTTGAAGTCCTCAAGGTAACTTCGTGGCAGATCCCAATCTATAATTGCGTTTCCTATGACAAGTTGAATGACTGTTGGGGACAGAAAGCAAAAGGAACATGCCTGAAGCTTCCAAATGATCTTTCTTTATCTGAATGTTGCCGGTGACCATTATCCCTGCGAACACAGCTCAGGGATTGCAAGTCGTTGCAGACAATGCCGTACCTATATCACCTATTGCCCATGTTTCGTAGAGCCGAACAAGCTCCTCGGTGGGCTGACCACGCTCCATTGGATCGTAAGATGAAAACGTTGAGAGGCGTTCGGACATCGCACTCTTCATGAGCTTATTTTTCGCGGTTTTCCCGCTGAACGGAAATGTGAGCGATTGTCCCAAGGTAATGGCATGGGCGACTTCGGGTGGAGGCATGATAAAGGGATGTTGGATTGGTTGGTTCGGATATTGGGGTACACTCCAGCATAATTCATCATCTTCATAACCAATTTCCCCAAGAGGTTCCTGAAAAGAGAAGTGCGAATTTCCAAACATACTCGCGATACGCGATCGAAACTATAATTATTCAAAGGATGCTCGGAAATAAATAAAAGAGGTGGAAAACGATACCAACATCGATTTCGAACCGTAGAGTGTGTAGTTGGTCCACTTGATCTCTGCAGGGAGTGTTACAATGAAACAGCCGAAGTGGGAAGCGTCTGAGTTGGCGCTCGTGTGAGAAGAATGACTAAAGGTGTTACACTCACTATGGCAAAACTGGGTTCACTCGTATTGTAGAAACACCCTAGGAGGCGTTCCTGGCGTTCCGAGGCCCGTAAAGAAGATCGCAAAGAGGACCACCTGTTAGAGTCATTGAAGGTTTCCGGTCACCATCTGAACGTGCGACTGACTTGTTACCGCTTTAGGGATCGTGGCGTTGAACCCGGAAAATCTGTCGCAAGACACGGTGAGTAGGAGATAATACTATGGCAATGATGGTTTGTGCGAATGTTTCGCATCCTGAGCACAGACCTCATGTACATACGTGGTAACGACGGAATTTACCAATCGCCGACGACGTTATCCAGGTATATCCAGCACAGGGCTATCTAGGTGATCCGCGCTTCTTTCGCTTAGACACATTGCGGAAAGGCATGGCGAACGCGGGTCAGCTTACGGCCCAAGGCTGGACCAGCTGCACCACTAATTTGGCAACTGATATCGGAGGTCAAACGACTCCGACTTCTATCGCCCCACGCTCGTGTTTCG
This sequence comes from Boletus aff. mottiae, assembly GCA_038093895.1. Classification (NCBI taxonomy): domain Eukaryota; kingdom Fungi; phylum Basidiomycota; class Agaricomycetes; order Boletales; family Boletaceae; genus Boletus; species Boletus aff. mottiae. Next base: position 6,871 of record JBBPTD010001356.1, read on the forward strand.
CCTTGAATAATTGACACGAATTATGAATCACACCATGAGATTGGTCGTTTGTTATGTTAGCTCGCGTCGCATAGGATAATATGAAGAGGCACCACCAAAATGAGCATGCAACGCACCACGGTAATGTTTTCAGTATACTTAGATGTGATCCATCGAACTTATACAATTCCGCGCGGGCGAACGTCGGTCAGACCTCAGTCTCCTGTGGGAAGAAGCCCATTCAAGTTCGAGTCTGGATAAAAAGTATATCTCCAAACCTTTTGGGTTGGTGAACTTATCTGGCTGAGGATTTTGGCTGCAGAGCTCGTCACTGCGGCACAGATATCTCGTAATTCCCACTATGGGCGGTTTGTATCTGTTTGCAGCAACTTCAACTCACTTTCTGCCGAGTCTCTACTGTCCCCAGCTGCACTCCCGCACCTGTATGCAGATCTTGGAAAAAGGCGTTCATGTGCGTTCGAAGGCAACGGTCTGTGTCCTGCGGGATATTTGTTACATTCACGATTTAGATTAATGTTCGTCATCCGGGTACGTCGCATGCCCACCCTCTTGCATTGTCCTGCGCACACAACTAGAAGTTGGTTTTCCCATCGTCTCAGACAGTGGATTTACCCTTCTCGCTCTGTCCTGTGCATTTCTGTGACTGCGCATTCAACTTGACGAAAAGGGTTCTTCATCTAAAGCTAACGGTCTCTCTTCAGCGGAATATTTGTTACACTTATGCACAAGATGGATTTTAAATAAGGAATTCTCGTCGCTTCAGTAGGTTGCGTCATCCTTTCTCGCATAGTTTCCCCATTCCCGTGCTTGAGTCAGGTTCTGCCGCCGTTTCGCCCTTTACGGGTGTGTTTTTACACTGCATCATGAGTGCGTTGTTTGATGCGGATGTTAAATTTGCTGCCTTTCGGCAGGTGGATGTATTGCCAGGTCCCTCGAGAATTGATATATGATATGTGTGCTGCGGGCCCCGTTGATAGACATGCTACTCAGCTACTGTATGTCAGATCATTTGTATTGATCACGCAAAATGCTTTGAGAACGTCTGTACTTTCGTCGGCTATATCGCTATTTATGAGGGTATACCTATTAGTGATATTGGTAACACGGAAAGCATCGAGATTGTTTGTAGTTTCTCCTCGAAATCCACTTCAATAACATGGATCTGCGCATCAGTCGCTAGCGACTTTTTTGTGTGGTGGTATGATGGATGCTGCCTCAGAAATGCCCGTAGAAGTTGCCACGGATGTGGCCTTTCGTCAGTGGTCATTAGTAGTGGAGGGTTCACGAGAATTTTCGAGTTTTCGGTTCCACGCCAGCCAAAGCACATTCTCCTGACGCATCAGTTTTTTCGACGTGATGCATGTGTTCCTCCTTGAGCGAACCCGTCTAACATTTGGAGAGTACAGTATAGTCCATTGGAACTTGGTAGTAGTACGGTACTAGCTACTGCTTTTAGAAGGAGTATTTGATCTTATCTGGTCCGAGTCACTGGCCACTGCTTTCACCTCTAAACTATCGACTTTGACCTTCATCAAGGAAATGGTGTTTGACAAATTTGACCCCGCTATATGGATCCCAGCGCAGCGTTTGCTGGAGATGTCGAAATGGGTGGGACAGGGTGCCGAGGCTGTGAGTCCTACCAATACCTCTGTCGAGGTATCCACACTCATCGCCGGTCGGCCGTCTTTCAGAGAGTATTCAAGACATATATCAGGTTTCGATCTTCGCATGATAACTGGGGTCCGCTCGAAGCCGACATCAAGGCGGGTTGTCCGTCCACTCCGGTCATGGCGGACATTCTCTTCAAACATCGGTTCCCCAAGCGCTATAGGCATCCAACCTTGGATGCGATGCTGACACGACAGCGCCTGATTGGGGAGGCTCGAACTATAATGAAATGTCTTCGGTAGGCGTGACATCACTCGACTGTCTTGTGTTTTCGTCTCACTGAGTCCGACTGTGGTTCATCATAGCGCGGGTGTGAATGTGCCCGGTATTAGGCTTGTAGACACATCCGAAGGCTGTCTGGGGTTGGAATTCATAGATGGCCCACCTGTACGGTATCTGATTCCAGCAGGAACCGACGAACCACGTTATCGACTCATATTTCACAACGAAGAGGACGAGAACGACGAAGAAGAACCAGATTACGAAGAAATCCCTGACACCATAGGTGCTCGAGCGGCAGATTGGGGGTGCGTTAATGACATTTCCATGGGTCTGTGACTTGCAAGTGAAAGCTTGAACATTCGGCTGATCGTGCCTTTCAGAAACGCTCTTGGAGAAGATTGGCGTGGAGGTCGCCAAGCTGCATCTGATTGATGTCATTCATGGGGACCTGACCACGTCAAATATGTTGCTCCGGGCTACCAACAATGATCTGGTACGTTAATGTGGCTTTCATGATGCCAGCATGTCTTCAATATGTCCTTCAGGTTTTAATCGACTTTGGACTGGCGTACCACTCTACACTCGTAGAGGACAAAGCGGTGGACCTTTATGTTTTGGAACGTGCTTTTGCATCAACACATCCTGAATCTGAATCTCTCTTTGCATCTATCCTCGCGGCTTACGCGAATCGCACTGGGAAAGACTGGGGTCAAATCAAGAAAAGACTAGATGAGGGTAAGATTTGCTACCGTGCAATAAACTGCTTAGAAACTGAATGTCGTCGTCTTTCAGTCCGCCTCCGCGGAAGAAAGCGGAGTATGGTTGGCTGAGGTGAAACATCGAAGGTGAAAATGCTATGGCTTGTGCCATGATCTATCAACCTCGACTTACGTTGTTTTTGATGACCAGACTCAGAAACGAGTAGACATAAAGGCGTAATTAGTGTTAGACTATTCCATGATCAGCGATGAATGATCTGTGTATTCATGACATCCTTCCAATGTGTTGGTATACATGCAACTTGTTTCTTTCGTACAAAGATGAATTGGTACCCGCAACCAACAGTAAACTGAGGGTCTGCTCGGCCATACGTCACGCGAGATCCTCGCCAGCGCAGACCTTCTCAACCCATTCTACTCCACTTTGAACCTTCGTTAAATTCTCGCAGCTCGTGTTTGTGATCAAGACGTCATCCTCGATCCGCACCCCTCCCATGCCTTCATAGCGAGCGAGAACGTCGGTATTGATGTAAAGTGAGGTGTGGATGTTGTAGGATTGTAAAAGGGCGGGATGGAAGTAGATTCCTGGCTCAATGGTCTGGTTTTGAAGGGTAATCAACGAGTGAAAAGGGTGATGATGCAGATAACATCGACTTACTACCACCATTCCAGCCTGCAATTCTAACCTTAATCTCAGGTGTCTGTAGAAATCCTTGTGCCCGCCAGGCAGCCCGCTCACCCTGTCATTACCGTCCACGAAGTACTTACCGCTCCCAGCTGGCCGGCTTGCGCTAGGTACATCATGTACATCCATGCCCATGGAGTGACCTAAGCCATGTGGGAAGAAAGCAGCACTGAGACCTGTGAGCAGAATTTCGTTGGAGAGTGTCTCTCGAGACTTGACGGCTGCCTTTGTGACTCCCGTTCGCCCGTTAGGAACTGAACGAAATATCAGCATAAGATCACAATGGACTTGAGCAAGG
>JBBPTD010001357.1:0-10460 GCA_038093895.1 Boletus aff. mottiae
AATGATAAAGTCCTATCTATAGCCAATAGCAATAATGGCTGTTATCTATGATGTCATATGATGAATAATATGTGATAGTGTACTTGGACCTAATATCTGAAGGTCTGGACCATTGATGTAATCAGGTTTAGAATCTGGGTTATGAAAAGAAGAGCAGAAAGTGAATACCCAGATTTCAACACTCCTCCTCACTAGAAACATAAGTCATCAAGAATAAGAAGATAAGGTTAAACTCTTTCGTCCATGCTCAAAGGCTATCTTCCCAAGATTCTTGGTAAAGATATCTGCAAACTGTTGTTGGGAAGGAACATAGAATAGTTCAACTTCACCTTTTTCAACAGCCTCCTGAATATAATGTTCAGGGATGCGAACATGTTTAGTTCATCCTTCTTGAGCTGGATTTGAAGCAAGAAACATAGCTCCCTGGTTATCAACATACAGGGGAATAGTGGAGAGAGGAAATGAAAGTTCCTCGAACAGATTGTGGATCCACTGGATCTGTCTGCAGCATTCTGTCATTCCACAGTATTCTGCTTTGGTGGATGAAAGTTGAACTCTCTTTTGTCGTTTGGAAAGCCATGACACAATTCCATTTGCTAGGAAGATGGAATATCCTGTAGTGGACTGTGAGGTCTCTATGTCTCCAGCCCAATCAGTGTCAGAGTAAGCGACAAAGCCATTGACTGGTCCATCCACAGCATAGGTCAAGCACAACTTGTCAGTATGTGCAAGATAGCGCACTATATAAAGCGCCTTCTGCAAGTGTTCCTCTAAGGGATTTGCAGAGAACTGTGACATCTTGATCACTGAATAGATGAGATCAGGTCTTGTGCCAAGCATGATGTAAAGCAATGATCCGATGACTGATTGATAATGACTTCGAAGAGTTGGGTTTGATTCTCCTTCATTGGGCTTTGGAGTATAACCAGAAGGAAGAGGAGTAGTGACTGGTTTACAGTCAGTTTGACCAAAACGCTCAACTACCTTTGCAGCATAGGAGCATTGATCAAGCCTCAGAGTGCATTTCTTGTAATCTCTGGTTATCCTCATTTCAAGGTATTCTTTGGCTTCGCCAATATCTCTTGATTCCCAACAATCCATGAATTGTTTCTTGTACTTGAGGACAAGTGATCTATCATTATTCATAAAAAGAGCATCATCAACATAAAAGACAAGAATAATCAGTTTATCACCAATAAATCTGACATAAACCCCTGGATCTGAATAGCATCTCTTGAAACCGAGTTCAAGGAGGGATTTGTGAAGCTGCTTGTTCCATTGGAGTGCAGCTTGTTTTAAGCCATAAATAGCCTTCCTAAGTTGACAGACCTTTTTCTCCTGGCCTTTTTGAACGAAACCCTCAGGTTGAACCATATACAGCTCCTCATCGAGGTCTCCAAATAGGAAAGCTGTTTTAATGTCCAGAGCTTCAAGCTCCCAGTCTTCCAATGCTGTAAGCGCAAGGAGTAGACGGACGGTTTCAAACCTGGTTACTGGTGAGAAGGTTTCTTCATAGTCAATACCAAAGATTTGTGTGAAGCCTTTAGCAACAAAGTGAGCCTTCTTCCGGCCATCACTTTTAACTGCATAAACCCATCTTCCCTTGATGGGTTCACGACCTTTGGGTAGATCAACAAGTGTCCAAACCTTTCGGTTCATGAGGGACTTGTATTCTTTATTCATCGCTTCTTTCCAAGATCTCTGTTCCAATGAAGAAGTGAGCCTCAAAACATCCCTGTATTGTTTAGGAATGCTTTGGGAAACTGCAGCTGACAAATGGAACCGCATCCATTGGCTGCTGTAAAGCTCACCCATATCATCATCCTCATTTGTAGGCCTAGCAGGAACTGGTTGTTCTGCTATATGAACAGTTTCTTGCTCCTCCTGGCAAGTTTTTGACTTGCCATGAATCTCCTTCTTAATTTCGAGGGGTGATCTATTCCCATAAGAGTTATCAGGAATGATCCTTGGTTTAACATTCCTAGTAGAACGTCTCTCCGGTATAGGAGGTTGAAATGGTGCTCTAGGTGCAACTGGAGGTCGACGAGCATGAGATTGTGATGAAGGTGGAGGTGCATGATGAACTGGTGTGGATCTCAAAGGATCCCAATGAGGTGGAGAAGGAACAGATGGTGGTGGCGAGGGAGTATGATAATCAGGTGGTGGTCCAGGTGATTGTGGTGGTGAAGGTGATTTAGATCTAGGACGAGGTAGTGGTCCAAGATCTGGTATGTTTATAATTACATGACGAGAAGGATTGTTAGGAGGTTCCGGGTTTTCCTTATCCGTTTCGTTGTCTAATAGGTTGTTTGCAGGATCTTCTAGTATCTGGGCTTGGTCTTCGACAGCAAGATCTCTAGAACATGTTCTGAATCGAGTCTCATCAAAAGTGCCATGGGTGGAGATAAAAAGACGATGTCTGGCTTGTGACCAAAACCTCCAACCCTTGGTATTGATTTCATAACCAATGAACATCATTTCTTCTGCTTTAGGGGACAGTTTGTCTTTCCTTATCTCCAGAGGTATGAAGACAAAAGCACTACAACCGAATATTCTGAAGTATGAAACATCAGGGACTGTACCATTGAATAACTCAATGGGTGTCTTCCACCCATGACGATGAACTGGTTGTCTATTGTAGACATGAAGTGCAGTCTCCAGGGAATCTTGCCAGAAGATCCTGGGTAAGCAAGCATGATGGTGCATTGCCTCAGCTTTTTCCATAATGGTATGATTGAACCTCTCTGCATGTCCATTCTGTTGGGGGGTATGAGGAACAGAAGTCTGATGGGTAATCCCTCTGGATGCAAAGAACGATTGAACGTCGCGACCCAAATATTCCCCCCTCAATCTGAACATACAGAGGTGACTTGAGAGTCAGAATGAGCTTCAAGCCAGGCAAACTGGTGCTGAAGCGCAGTAAAAGTACCAGACTTCTCCCAAAGGAAAGCAAGGAGAGAGAAACCGGAATAGTCGTCAATTAGGGTTAACACATAGCGAGACCTGGAGCGTGACTCGACAGGGAAGGGTCCCATGAGATCGGTATGAAGGAGAGCAAGAGGACAAGAAGCACGCTTGATCGAAAGACCAAAGCTGTGATCTGCCATTTTACCCTCAGAGCAGCCTTTACAAGGAGGAAAGTCAGAAGGAATAGCAATGTCCGGACAGCCAGAAGTATGACTGTGAAGCTGTCAGAGTGCGTTCTTGGAGCAATGTCCAAACCGAAGGTGCCACAAAGAGAAAGAATCAACCGAGGTTACCAAGGCAATCTTCCCTGGAGTAATCATAGAAGACTGAAACCAGTGTAGATTGTTATCTGGAAATGAGGCAGATGCCCGGATTATCAGATGTCCTTGGTTGTTCCAGATACGAGTTTCTGTAGAATCAATTTTGAATCGATATCCCTGAGAGGTCAGGGTAGCAACAGACAAAAGTCTGTGTGATGCTTGAGGTGCATACCATACTTGTTCAAGGACCAAAGGGTCACTGCCATATGGTCGAAGAATAATCTTACCAGGACCATACATGGAGACAAGGGAACCATCAGCAATCGATGCATTCTTGGTTCCTTGTGAGAGATGAGCGAAGTCATCAAGATATGGAGTGACATGATCAGTGCAGCCACTGTCAATCATTCAATATGAACGAGTTGGGCTTATAGTGTTTCCAACAGTGTACCAGGCAGAAGAGAAGATATGATTCTCGGTTTTTGTTACATCACTAGGAGGTAAGGGGGTCTCTCTCATTGTCATCCCTTGGATGCCACATGAGAGGCTAGTGAAAGAAACTGGATTGTAATCATTAAAGTAGGATGAAGTCTCCTCCTTAAGAGGAAACTCTCTGATCGAACGACCAGGTAACGATTGTCCCATAACTAACCCTCCTAACACAAAGGTAGTCTTCTTCTTCTTCTTCTTCTTCTTCTTCTTCTTCTTCTTCTTCTTCTTCTTCTTCTTCTTCTTCTTCTTCTTCGGCTTGGTGATCCTACCAGCTTGATCCATACTCTCCAAAGGATCAGAGGGAGAGATGGCAGGAGCGAAAAGACTGGTGGACAGCAGATTGCATGTCTGGCGAAATGTCCATAGAGTCATCTGATGGTCCATCCCATCCATGTTCAACAACATCAGAATCAAAGCTATTATGTTCAATGAAGCTACGACATTCAACATCCATCTCCTGAAGTCTAGAGGTAGATTGGAAGTCTTCCTTGACCATCCCATAATAGGGATCAGGGTTAGAGTTAGTAAACTCATTTACCATTGATACATGAGCAGGTGCTTTGCCCTTCCCTTTCTTATTAGCATTGCGCTGATTGTACCATCCTCTCTTCTCGTTGTTTGAGTGTCTCTTCTTCTTTGGGTTTCCCCCAGAAGATGAAGGTTGGCCTGATGACTGCTGGTTAGGCTGTCATTGGTTCTTCCACTTGTTCTGCTGTGGAGGGCCTTGATGAATAATGTTCATCCTATTCAAAGATGAGGACAAGGAAGATTGGTGAGGAGGTGGCACTTGAACATGAGTGATGCGTGAAGAAAGAGGGTGGAGTTCAAGCTTCAAAGATCTACTTCTCGAAGAATGGCTTGGATGTTGTTATCCACTGTGAAGTCTTCTTCATGAGTGGTATGGATGAGGGTAGACCGAAGCGTTTCAAAATCATCAGGGAGTAAAGCCAGTATAAACATGGCTCGAAGAGATTCAGGTAATTCAAGGCCTGCGTTGAACATGCCTGTAAAATACTGCTGTATCTCCGAAATGTCTTCTGATGCATGCTGGGTTCTAATGTGAGTGCGAAGAACCTTGTGCAGCCAGTAGAACTGCCCTGTGATGCCTTTTGAGGCGAAATGATCAGATAAGAGATCCCAAAAGTGGTAGGCCTTAGACCGTAAATAGGTTGTTTGAACAGGTGCAGCTGCAGTTCCAGTGTTGACCTTGAGTTCCAGCCAAGTAGTTGGTGCGGTGGTGGATAACTGATCATTAACAGTGATGGAAAGGAAGCCTAGAATCTTAGAATCTGCGGCCTTCCAAGCTGCTTCATCTGTGGCAGCAATCCTCTGTGTTGATCGAAGGGTTCCATCTATGAAACCTTGTCCACCTATCGATGCCAGGATACCTTGAACTCTAGCACTCCAAACAGAATAGTTCTTCTGTCCATCAAGGACAGGAATGCAACTAAGGAGAGATCCATTGATCCTAAGGTCTGCAACAGCTGGAACGGATGCTGACATGTCTGTTGGAAACAGTCAGTGTTCGAATCAGAAGGAGAGATGTACCGTCATCGAGAGTATCAGTTCCTCAACCATGTTGTCAAGTCCCAGTGCTCAAGAAATATACATTGCCCATGTCTGATCTGATCCATTACAAGAGGGAACATCTCCGAACTTCACCAGCAATGGCAGCAGCACAACGAGGTGGTCTGCCTTCATCCTGTTCTCCATAGAGTCTGTGGAGGCAAGCCTCTCGCATCTCAGGAAGGGTTGAACGCTTCCTAATCTGTTGTTGAAGCCTGTGTTGGACAGGATTCGCAGATCTCCAGCTTTTGTGAAGGTACTTGTCAAAATTGTAATTCCAGTACTGCTGGGTTGGAGTAGGAGCCAGTTGCCTAGTGAATCGGTTATACCAGTCAATGGGATCACCGATGTAGATGTTTGGAGAAAGAGAATCATATAGAACCTCATGAACGTCGTGAGAACGATAAATGTCTTCAGGATCAAAGTGAGAAAGAGGAGGAAAGAGATCTCTGCGAAGAACTTTGTGTCCTTGGAAATGTACTAATGCAGATGGAGTAGAAGTATAAGTCTTGGAGGGAAAAGCCCATCCAGCACCAGCATAAGTAGAGGAAAGAGATTCGTCCTTGAACATGAATGAACATGCAAGGATGGAATCATCCTGGGTAGAAGTCTCAGCTGATGACACCTGAAAAGGAGTCACCACCCGGCAGGATTTCCTCGAATGAACCCAAGGGCCGAAGCCTGTCTGTCTAAGGAAAGGGACTACCCTCCCTTGATGATGTATAGGGTGGCAGAGATTCTTCAGTGGTAGTGGAAGGGGATCTTGGAAAATCACCTCCCAATGTATTCCTCCTTGATCTGGGTTGGCCAAAGGTGTCAAGTGATACTTGACAGACTGTTGCCAAAGACTGTTCTCGAAGGCATTGAAGCTCATCGAAGGTAAGCCTAGATTCAAGTTCCGGTGTTGGGATTCAGAGAGGTTCACCATTAAGAGGATCATGTGACAGAGTATAGGAAGGTGGTGGAGAGGGAGATGGTGTGACGAAAGGAGGGATAGGAATCGGTTCTGGACTATTAACTAAGTCCAGAAGATCAGAGAGAATGGAAACTGATCTAGTCTGTCCTCTGAAAGGTCTGTAGGCTGGAGTAAAAATATAACCGCCTCAAACGAGTTGTTCATGATAGACTCCGGATGTAGAGGCACCAAGTCCTGTAAGACCATCACAATATTCTCCTTCTTCAACGTGCCATTGACAAGAAGGGCAAGGAAGATGAAAAGGTGTCAAATCGACAGTGAGTCGGATATGACAGTGGGGATCCTCTGGGCAAGGAGTGGGAACAATAGGAGCAGGGATTTCTTCAGGAGCAGGGAAGTATGATGACTGCGAGGAGGGTCTCTCAGAGCGAACCTCGTAGGTTACTCTGGTCGCAGGTTCAGACAATGATTGGGAAGATGATGGTCTCTCTGATGGAGGTGGAGGTGAATCACCACGAACCTGTTGAACTGGTTGTTGGAGTCTAGAAGACAAAACCAGATGCAACGAGTAATGTTCATGATTAGCAGTGTGATTCATTTCAAGAGAAAAATAACCATCATCAACTCAAATGAGAATATCTCTGAACTGATGAACAAAGAAGTAAACAGCTCCAAATGCATATAAGGGGATGTTGGTAGCGATGAGCATAAGACAATGTCCAAGAAGGACAATCGTCTGGGAGAAACTTGCAGCAACTCTAGCCTCCATTCTGCTAGATCAAGGGTGATGGGAAAGTGCAAGATGTCAAGCCTTGATTAAGCAGGGCTCATAACCTAACGAAGTGCGCGGTACTCCGTTTGTCTCTACTGTGAAAACAGTAGGTGCCACAAGCGTAATGCAAGTGACAAGAGGAAGGTATGTGCCTAGTGGGAGGTACTCACTAGGTCTGAGGATAGAGGTTGCTAGCTTGAGGAGCAGAGGAGTTTATAGAAGCAAAGATGCTTGTATATAAGAGAGTATAAGAACTGAGGAGAGCAATACAGAGTGAGCTCTCCTCTATATAGTGTTCAGGTATTGTTTGTACCTGTATGCCTCTACTCTAGGGTAGGTAAAGATAAGAGATAGGAATGAGTCATATCATATTACAAATGATAAAGTCCTATCTATAGCCAATAGCAATAATGGCTGTTATCTATGATGTCATATGATGAATAATATGTGATAGTGTACTTGGACCTAATATCTGAAGGTCTGGACCATTGATGTAATCAGGTCTAGAATCTGGGTTATGAAAAGAAGAGCAGAAAGCAAATACCCAGATTTCAACAACAAGCCTCAGGTTGCAGCTGCCAGCTCCTCCACACATGCCTAGCCTGCATCACCAGTCATCGAACCTCCCAAGAAGACACCCATCAACATAATATGGGAAGGGAGCCATACTGACCTGCTCGTTGCATGGATCATGGGCCATGAAGCAGATCACCATATCCTCTTTCATGATCACTTCTCCTCTACCACCACGTCCCTACCTGGAGATAAACTGTCTGGTAAAACCAAGAAGGATGTCACTGGAGTAATTGCAAAACATATATTTGCAAAGGACTCTGATCATGCCAAGTGGTACACATCTGATCCTGCAAAGTATACTCTCAGTGTCCTCAACCATCTGGCCATGTAAGTCTCACTTAAATATCTACTAGATCATTTAGCTCGTTCTTTTTAGGCTCAAATCTAAATATCATGAGCAGCGCAAGCAATTCACAAGCACAGGTGGTGGTATTGTTACAACTCACCTCGGCAACACCCGGTTGTTGCACTGTTCTTTTCTTTTTCCTTGAACCTAGACTTTCTCAGACCACTTCATCTCTGGAACCCTCATCCCCTTGTCCCCTCATCCCCTCATCCCCCCATCCCTCATCCTCACCTCTCTTAGATTTCCCTAGACTTCCTATGGACGTGTATGTCATCTCCTTCTTTGCTTCCTTAAACTCTCACCTTGTCTTCGTCTCTTGTCTCGGACCTTGTATCCATATCCCGGTCCCTTGTCTTCTCTTCCCTTTGATCCCCGTCTCTTCGTCTTCTTTGCCTTGTGCCTCGGACCCTGTACCCATATCTTGGTTCCTTGTCTTCTCTTCTCTTTGATTCCCATCTTTTCATCTTCCTTGCCTCATGTTCTCTTATCTCGGACCTTGTACCATTATCTTGATTTCCCGGATCTCCTTGGACTTCCTCATATCTCCCCATCTCTGTACTACTTACCTTTCTTGTCTTGGTCCATGTGCAGCCACGATCCCTATATAAAGCCCTTGCCTATGTACCTTGTACCCTAGTCTATTCTACCTTACGGTAGACGCATTGTACCCTTGTACCAACATCCTTACCTCTCCTCATCGTCTACCTAGTAGGCCGGCAACTATGAACTGCTCCTCTCTTTGATCGAACACCCTTTTGCCCATGAGGAATCATGCCCTCATCCTTCGCTCACCTTGAACGTTCGGTCAACCCTTGCTGGCTAAGGTTCTACTTCTTGGTTCCACCAGCTGTTGCCGCTACAGTGGGACCAGTCATAACAGGTATTGCACCCTGAGGTGATGATGACATGGGTAGCCAGCCCCAAAATCTTCTTGGTACGTCTTGTAAACTTTCTATCTTATTTCTGCTCATTATGGGTTCATCCAGAGGATGTACTTTGTGTCTTCCCATACTACAGTGAACTCAATTCCATCTGGAATGGTATCCTGTCATTTGATCCTCAGCTCATATCTTCAAAGCCAAACACCGACCATGCAGCAAGTTTCTTGAATGTTGTCACTTCCAGGTCCAACACCAATGTACCACCAGCCAAGGATAGTCCCAGAATCCCAGATGACCTGGATGCTGTTGAGCAGGTGAACGATGCACCTGCCAGACAGGCACCGATGTGGGGGATGTGGCGATGGATGATATAGAATGGGACAAGCATGCCATGAATATGGAATTTCTCCCTGAAGAGGCTTCTGGGGTTCGTTATCATCAGATCTATACTTGCTAACTGACCGTTGAAATTGACTTCCCTGCCACAGGCACCAGCTTCCTCTCCTTTGGACCAAGTCTCTTCCTCAAAGTCCAAGGGCAAGACACCCCTCCGAGAGGGGCACAGCACATTCACAAGGCACAGCCCATACTCCCACTCACCTCACTCAGCACCCTCCTTGTCCAAGCAGCTTAGCACCACCATGAAAATATCAACAGCCTCCATCCCCCTACAGCAGTTTTCTGCCAAGATCGAGGACCTTGATAAGATGAGCAAGCTCTTAGAGACTGGCCAAAATGCACCTTCATGAAGTGCATTGAGGATACATTATGCAATATGGAAACAAGAACTCAATATTCAACAGCAGAAGCTTACCACTAGAAGGTCTGATGCCAAGACCGGATACAAGCGCAAGCAGGAGATGGGATCACTCCAAATCAAGCTACAGGAGACCCAACAGCGCACCATCTCCCAGTGTATCAATTTACTGAACAAGCAGATGGAATATGTGCGAATGATGTGGGATCTGGGATTACCCATCAACTCTAGCATATTGGGTCAACTGGTGGACCCAGGGCAACTTAGTTCCTTGTCAGTCACTGGGCCTTCAACCTCTTGATTTTTATTTTATTCCAGCTGTACTGGACAGTGTTGCTGACTTGTTGTACTGGCGTTTCGCTCAAGATCTGTTTTCATCTCTTCAAGTAACCATGCCTTGTATCATACCAGTGTGCTAACATGATGGTATTCATTCCTCCCCGTCGTTGATGACATATGGCAAATCAAGATGCACGAAAAGCTCCCACATCAAAGTCACTCAGAACACCTGACCAGGTGAACCAACCGGAACCCACATGACAACATATTCGTCATCTCTCAAGACTTCACCAGCTTCCTGTTGTGCCCATGGCATGGTAGATGGTCGTCTGAGCGCCTCTTCAAAACAAACAACCATGTGTTACAACTTGCTTTTTCTTTACACTTCTCTCGCACTCGTCTTGTACCTATACTGAACTCGCTTGTTCGACTCTCGACCCGGACACTATTTCTTTTATCGCTGACTCACCAATGCTTACTTTCCCTATCTCTTATCTCAATTGCTTCATCAGCGATTACTTCCTCCACATTCCATCTCCTTCTATCACGTTCTATGACCTGCCCTGATTATGCCTGCCCTTGATCTTGTAACTGGGTATATAAACCCGCTATACCTATCCTTGTACTTTAGCTTAGATCTCCTCGATC
>JBBPTD010001358.1:343-10443 GCA_038093895.1 Boletus aff. mottiae
ATGGAGCTCGCTGCTTCCAGAATTGCCAACTCTGGCATATACCCCCTACAGCGTGATGAGGATAGTTCCTCGTCCCCTTCTTATCACTCGGCGCGCTCCCCTTCCACCCCGTCCGCCTCCTCGTCCACCTTATCCCCGGAAGAACTCCACTCCATGATCGAGACTGAAAGAACTCACACCCACCAGAGCCAATTACGCTACGGACACCTCCGCACCAACCCCCTGCTCCCCTCCGACCCGAGATACCGCGACGCCTGTTTCCAATGCCACCGCCTTGGCCACATACGCCACAACTGCCCGGTATACCAATGCCCAGTCATGGGCTGTCGCCAATGGGCACCGGGCCACAGCCAGGCGAACTGCCCTATTGCCACTCGTCGCCCCGTTCTCCTCAGTCGGCTCTCGGCCACCCGCCCTCCAGGAAACCAACCTCTAGTCGCCCGCATCTCTGGTCGTTCTCACGGAATGCCGGCTCCTGAGTCATTTAGGAACCCACGACGAGGTTCCAACACCTCCTCCAGTTCCTCCCGCTCCTCTTGTTCTTATCGCTCCTCCAACTCCGGACGCGGTCTTCCTATCCCTCCTCCTTGTAGGTCTGCTTCTCCCACACGCTGCTCCCCTTCCCCCGAGCTAGATGACGTTATCGATGAAACCGGTTATGCTAACATTACCGGCTCCCCCGGATACTCTTGCATGGGACTCTAAATTACCTTTCGACGTGGTCTCAGGGCTAGTAGGGGGGTAATGTTACAACTTACTCTTTCTTCTTACCTCTCTTTACACTTCTCTCACACTCGTCTTGTACGTATACTGAACTCGCTTGTTTGATTCTCGACCCAGACACTATTTCTCTTATCGCTGACTCACCAATGCTTACTTTCCCTATCTCTTATCTCAATTGCTCCGTCAGCGATTACTTCCTCCATGTTCCGTCTCCTTCTGCTACGTTCTATGACCTGCCCTGATCATGCCTGCCCTTAGTCTTGTAACCGGGTATATAAACCCGTTATACCTATCGTTGTACTTTAGCTTAGATCTCCTCGATCAATACCTTGAATCTACTCTTTCGTCTCAAGCTCCTTCTGGCACTTGACCAGTCGCTTTGAACCTCTGAACCCTTGAACCTTGAAATCCTTGTGTTCCTTTACGGAACGTCTTCCTTGGACTTCATGCTACCATTAAGTGCACGCTATCTCTTTGAACCTTTGAACCTTAGTCTTTTGAGGCTACGCTCGTCCCTATCCGGGCCAAGCGTAACATGTATCTATTCCATCCATGTTCTCACCCATATCTGTTCTACTTACTGGGTCAACTACTAATGTCATGTTTGCTCATGTGCGCCCTTCACATGATCCATTTTCCTACTTTGATGCTTGATATGACTTGTAGTGACTGTGTTACCAAAGAATGGACGCTCTGGACATTTCCAGATGGTCTTGACCAGTCTAGAGACACCATGGCATAGAAGGATCATGCAGCATCACCACCAAACCCTTTCACATATGACACATCCCTATCAAAAAGTTATGATGGAAGTTTTCGAGACCTTGGAAGTTTTTGGTGCCCTTGAAGTTTTACTACACTGCATCTACTTCCAGTTATTTGATATAAAAGTCCAAGAGTATGCCCTGGACTATAAATACTGTTGTAACAGACTCAAAATAAATATCTTTTTTAGCTACTTTTCCTTTTATCTTTGTAGAAGGTTCCATTGGTTGTCATCATATGTTGTCCAAAGCTGTCATATCCCATTCCAACCCCTACTTGGCCACCTCTGTACATCTCTGTACAACTCCAACCAACCCCTATTCACACCTTTGTACACCTCCATACATCTCCATACATCTCTGACCAACTCCAGGTCAAACCTTCAATGAACTCCCTTAGGAGTTCCCTTAGGAGTTCATCTCTGGGAATCAACTTCTTAACCCCTATTCAGAAAACCTTGGACTTGTACAGGAGATTCATTGGACATGCATGGAGTTGCAACTCCAGACTTGTTCCTTTATTAACCTCCTTCAGTTATAGTCTGCATTCTACCTGTTGATCGGTACAGCCTGTCCCAGCTGTGTTCCATGCTCTGTCAATCATCATTCTCTCCCTATGTACATCGCCTTTGCACAGTAGCTTCGGATCCAGAATTCCTCTGGGTCTCTACCATATATAACCCCCTATACTTACTCTGTCGTATCTTCAGTATGAATATCAACAATGATTCTAAGTCACCTCCTTTCAAGTTTGGCTTCCATTACCACCTTTCTCTACTCTGAAATACAAGGACAGTGAGCTTGGCATGGGTGCGACACATAAGTCCTGTGCCAATATCCTCAACTGATCTGTTTCCTGGTAAAACATCCTCCATAACTCTGGATGCTGCTGTCAGTCAATGACCAATGCTGGATCCCCTATACCTCATCTCCGAAACCCCTATACCTCATCTCTGACTGGACTTTGGTCCATACTGTTGCAATAGCTGGTAGCCAGCGTTCACGCACGGGCTACTTAGGAATCTACTCTAAAGTTACTTACCTTGGAGGGGTTGGAGTTCTCAGAGATGATAGCGGTTGCTGGTCAAGAGAGATATCTTTTATATTCAGACTCAGTCAAGTCTTATATACACTTTGTAATGCTTACTTAATATAAGGTCACATGACTGTAAGTACACGTCCTTTCAACACTCCCCCTTGTCTAGTATATGGTAGATACATAGATATCATAGTGAGGAATATAAAGTAAAATAGAAACATCTGCACAATCTTATGACAGTGAGTTGAATTCCAAACCGAGCTGGGAGCGAAACTCCTTGAACTTGACATGTCCAAGGTTCTTAGTGAACATATCTGCAGGATTGTCGGTTCCTGGGATAAAGAGCAGCTCAACCTGCTTCCACAGCATCACAGCATCACGTACGAGGTAGTAATGGATCTGGATGTGTTTGGAGTGTTTTTTGGTAACTGGGTTCTGCGTAATAAAGAGCGACCCTTGATTGTCACCACAAATGGGGATGGGACCAAGGTGATAGCCAAGTTCTTCCATCATTTGATGAATCCAAATAGCCTGGTGCATACAGTTGCTCAAGGCCATGTACTCAGCTTCTGTAGAAGACAAAGCTGTGGTTTTTTGTAAGTGTGAATTCCACAAGAACATACCATCCACGAATTTCAGGTAAAAACCTGTTTGTGAGTTAGACATGACTTTATCTTGTCCCCAATCAGAGTCAGTGCAGGCAATAATGCCTTTACCAGTCTTGCCGCTGTATACGAGAGAGTAGTCTTGGGTACCGAGAAGGTACTGGCAGATGTATAGAGCCTTGTTCAGATGCTCTTCTGATGGGTTTGCAGACATGTGGGCGAGTTGGGTAACCGCAAATGAGATGTCAGGTCTTGTGCTGATCATGAGGTACAGCAATGATCTGATGACCTGTTGAAATCATGTCCAAAGTTCTGGTTGGACGGGGAGATCATTCTTCTCTGGGTAGTAGCCCTGAGGGAGAGGGGTGTTGGCGATTTTTGCATTAGTCATGCCACATCGCTCTATGACTTTGTTGAGGTATTCTCACAGAGGTATGAAACCAATGTGTCTCCCCCTTCCCTGGTGATATGCTCTATGTCATCTTCCGATGGAGTCAGGGATGGAGGCATTCCTCCAGGGACAACAGGTGAATCCGAAGGTCCAGCCAGTGCTTCTCCAATGAGTCTGCACCAGTCAGAGATGCATTCAATGTCTTGAAGCTGCTTTAGCGGTTCGCAGCGCTCCCCATATACATTTCTGGGATGAATGGGGGCACAGCGCTCTCGCTGTGGGCGCTCTGGCCGAGTAGGTGGAGGTGGAGGCGGACAACGAGGAGGGGTAACCAGAGGTGCCAGTGGAGCTGGAGGTGGTGTAGGCACCCTAGGAGGTGCTGCTGGAGGTGGAGTAATCAGCCTGGGGGCCGGGTGATGATGGACAGTAGGAGGAGCGATTTCCGCATCTGACTCCTGGTCCAATGGTTCAGAATCAGAATCAGAGGATTCGTCATCATAAGAGTGAGAACGCGGTGGGTGGTTAACGGGCTGGTGTGGCTGAGCCTTTGAACACCTTGGGAAGAGGTGCTCATCAAATATGGTGTGGGCCAATGTGTATAGCGTGTTGTTAGGGCACATGAAGAGGTAGTTTGAGTCACTACCAGCGGAAATGCCCAGGTAGATCATCAGTTGTGATTTAGGCTGCAATTTGCCTTTGCAAGTCTCAACTGGTAAGTGGACGTATGCGCCACAGCCAAAAACCCGAAGATGTGAGAAAGTAGGCTTTTCACCGGTGAGCATCTCAGAAGGCGCTTTCCATTGGAGCCGATGAGATGGGGTGCGATTATACACATGAAGTGCATGTAGTACCACGAACTCCCAATAGGAATCGGGCAGGCAAGCCTGCAGTCGCATGGGTTGTGCTTTATCCATTATAGTACGGATTAGGCGTTCTGCGCGTCCGTTCTGCTGGTGAGCATAGGGGGCGGATTGTTGTATATGTATGCCATTATTGCACATATACTCAGTGAAAGCCTTGGAGGTGTATTCTCCTCCTGCATCAGAGAGTACGCACATAGGCATGGAATTGCTTGGTCGCTTTGAGCGTTTGATCCTTGGTTTTAATTAGGACTAGCCAAGCCATAGAGGTATAGTCATCATAAAAGACGACCGTGTACTTGTACTTGTGGTATGATTCAATTTCAAACGGTTTTAGGTCAGAATGAATTAACTCAAAGGGAGCGCTTGCACGCTTCTCGCTATGAGGAAAAGTATGGTTTGGTTGTTTACCAAGCTCACAACCAGAGCATATAGGAACAGTGAATGGAATATCAACATCCGGAAAGTCCTTAATGTGCTTCTTTGCAGCACGGAGCACATCACGGGAAGGGTGGCCTAATCGGCAGTGGAGGAGTTCATAGTCCACAGAGGTCATCGACAATAAGTCAGCTTGAGGATGAACAGTAGGGGCATGCATCCAGTACATTGTGTTGCCATGGGAGTGGAAACTTAGTACCAGTTGCTTGGTGCATTTATCAAAAATATTGATATGACCAGGTGAGGTCTGGAGTGTCATGCAGATGTCAGTTAACAAGGTACCCATAGATATGAGCTTTATTGTGCATGATGGCATGTAAATGACTGGCAATAATCGCACAAGTCTACCTTGAAAGCGAATGATCGCTGTTCCTTTTCCTTTTATTGACATACGACCATTTGCCGTCTGGGAGTAGGTTGGTAGCAGGAATGGTGTATACTTGACCAGATCATTTAGATCATTGGTGTAATGTGATGATGCTCCTGAATCGAGGAGCCACATGTCATGGGGTAGGTCATTGTCATGTTCTCTTTCTTTTCCTTTACTCTTAGTTGTTTTCTGCTTTTTACAGCGGTCACACATGGAGAAGGGAGGAGCAGTGATAGTATTGTCATCATCTACTACAGACATATGTACATTATATACAATCTGAGGCGATAAAAACCATGTGTCAGTGTCTGTGAGAGATGGACAAAGGAAGAGAGGGACTTGCCACTGGGCGCAGTCATTGAAGAACTGCGCGATATAATCATCTACCTCCATATCCCCACTGAGGCTGACAGAGTCGTCATAGTCAAAAGTGACCATGTCTTCATCTGAATCGGAGGGGATCTCAACGATTCAGGTGGTCTCTATACACTCCATGAGAGAGGGCATGGAGGGGCCAGCGTGGTTGGGAGGGATGGTTCTAGTGCCGAAGGCACCATCCTCATTGAAGGCGAAGTGTTGCCGCGTGTGAACACGGCAGCAGTCCTGAGCAGACTCAGTGAATTTGGTGGAGGCCGGGCTGAAAACCATGGGCTCCTGGAGCATGTTCGCGAAAGTGAATGAGGTGGAGGATGACTCGGCAGTGGTGGCCGCATGATCCTTGCACTTCTTCCCCTTGTCCTTCTTCTCCTCATCCTTTTTATCGGACGAGGTCTCCTGCTGCTTTTTGAAGGAGGGGTCACCTTGTTGGCACTTTACATTGCACGAGGTGGAGGCCGGTGGGTGAGATAGTGCTGCCAAGCAGCAGTGAGGACAGTCTCCAGTTCCACCATGGTTAAGACCTTGGTTTTGGTGGGGTCAACATCGATGGCAGCATTGAGCTGCTGATGGAGGGTCTCCACATACTTGGGGAGCTTGGCAACGGTGATGAGTGCCTTGAGGTTGTCAGGCACTTTATGCTGGAGCTGTTCCAGCTGGGCAAAGCTGGCGTTCAGCTTGGAAAAAGCTGGGCCAGGGTGGTTGTTGTCGGGGAAGGTAATCCCAAGCATTATCTTCCATTCAGTATAGGCGGAAGTGAGGGAGGTGGTTTCGTACTTGGCTTTGATAGTGTCCCAGAGTAACTTGGCCTTGTGGTATGTGGTGAAGTTGCCAGCAATGGAGGCATGGAGATGGAGACGAATAGAGCCAAGGGCTCAGTCATTATTCTCATCCCATTTGTCCTGGGCTTCTTCCTCCACGGGGGTGGGGGTCGTTCCAACCTGAGAGGGGCACATTTTCAACATTGCTTTGTTCCAAATGCCGATGGTGTGAAGGTATGCTTCCATATTCTGGGCCCAACGCTTGTAATTGGTGCCGCTGAGTTTGGGAAGAGTGGCAAGGGTAGACAACATGATAGTAGGTTCTTGGAGGGTAATGTGTCAGCATAAACCAATGAAGGGAGTGAGAAAAAAGTTCACATCGCTGAACAGTCAGAGCTCCCAGAATATAGGGTCATAGTGACCCCCTACATTCAGAGTCTGATGGCTGCTGCTCTTGAGCGTTGCTGCATCAAAAAGCCTTCAGCGTTTCCGCACAGAATGGCCAAAGTCCAAGGGTTTCACCCATGAGCAGATGACAAGCAGTTCACCGCATCATCAGAGCTGCGGGGCTCATAACCTGTTGCAATAGCTGGTAGCCGGCGTTGCCGCACAAGCTACCTAGGAATCTACTCTAGGGTTTACTTACCTTGGAGGGGTTGGAGTTCTCAGAGATGATAGCGGTTGCTGGTCAAGAGAGATATCTTCTATATTCAGACCCAGTCGAGTCTTATATATGCTTTGTAATGCTTACTTAATATAAGGTCATGTGACTGTAAGTACATGTCCTTTCAACAGTGGCACTACCATCATCCGAGTTACCTGTCGTTTGACAAAGTTAATGCAATTTTCAAGGAAAACCCCTGCTTGACTACCTAGGTATGATATTGTCGAAAAGTCCCGTCTTCCAGACTTGCTCATCCAGTTCCATAGCCTCACCCATCGATACATACAACAGTGCATCTGTGGGTCCACATTCGTCCTCTTCGTGCATATTATTCCTTGTTGTTTGTTGGCCATATTGACTGACACACACTTTCTCTCCTTGTCCCATCTGCACCTTGCTCATTCTACGGTGAATCTGCCTCCGACCATCCAACGTTGACCATTCCACAGTTTAGCACCTGGGCTGTGGGAAGTCTTCCTCAAGGGCAACGACGGTCCACCACCACATTCGTGACAGATGACTTCCCGATCATGCTCTTCCCCAACCTCTACCTCTCTGCCAGGCTCATCATGCATGTATGCACTGTCCCCTGACGAGATGGACTTTGTCTCGGATGTGGCCAAATTCAACGCGACAATGTGTACCCTCCTTTTTTCGTGCAGGTATTTCTTGCTCATTGGACTGCTCCGCATTCGCGTACTTCTCAGTAACTTTACACTTGTGCTCAAGATCATGGAACAAGTTGGACTGGGGTTGCGTGTGGGTCAGAAAGCTCCATTCACGGCTCTGACCGCAGCCCATGTTAGCATGGCATACCACACCAGCGTGTGTTACCTGATGCTCAGAAGTGTGATGGATGCAGTGAGGGTGTTTACAGGGTGTCTCAACCACATGCGGAGTTACCAGTGTGACCTGGTGCATTCGGAGCTGGATGTGTTTAGCGGTGACTGATGTGGTACAGATCAACAAAACAGTGGACCACATGTCAGAGAGGGCATATACAAGTACAACGGTACGGTAGCTACCAAACGAGTGAAACATACAACTATTTTGCCTTCCCTCACTTTGATGGCTCCATGGTCTGTGCCGGGCCAACATATGGTCGCTTCTTGGTAACACGAGGGACATCAACTTTTGAACACAGCGCCTTTGCAGTCTCCTCCCATATAATTTTGGCCTTGACATATTCCCTGGACTTCTCAGGGGCGAGGGAAGCAAGAGCTTTGTCAAGAATTGCCAACAGAAGGCAAAAATCTTCTTTGACAGTCTCAGGAGGAAGTGATGGTACGTTGACAGCAGACAAGAGACGAGAGACAACAAATGTATACCATTCCAGTGCCAGTTGTTGAAGATCATGGAAATATGGGGAAAATTCGTGTTTGATACATTTTACCCTGTCCGCAGCCATAGGAGGATTGAAGAAGTAAACCTTTGCCATTGCGGCATCGGCTGGTTTTGTGGTCCACTGTAGAGGAAGATATTGACACTGTGGGCCCAACTGGCACTCCATGCCACAAGGTCCTCTGTATTTGATACAAACCCAGAGAAAGACATAGAAAAGAGATTCGAGGTCGTCGCGGTGAGTTTGTGTGACATGTTGAGGTTCTGTGGGCAATGAGGTCGACGCTTTCTTATAAGACTCGTATCCGTTCGGTGGGATAGAATGGACAACTTGAAAGAGTAGCCTTTGTGACATGAAGGGGATTGTGCCCTGAACACAATCAGCACAACCAAAATCAAGATCCACACAATACATACCATTCCTCCAATGTCGTACTGATTATCTGGGCGACATGTAACTGCAAATTCCCAATCAATTAAAATACCACAGCCCCTACCCCCACGGTCCTCAATCATAATATTAAACAAACTGGAATCGCAGTGCAAGATGTTCCGCTCCAGTACTGCTTGCTCCTGAACTAGGAGGAATGGATTAGTATCAATGTGTGAACACCTTTTATCGACTTACCACATACTACATCCCATAAAGCTTGAATATGCTCACACTTGGTGTCGAACATGTACAATGGACAGGCACAGGGTCTGAATACCAGACGCACATGCATTCGATATGAATGTCATGTACTTGGTAGTTGTGAATAGCAATATGCGGATGTCTTGTCAGGGGAACCAGTTTTGGTCAGGACAACACAAGAATTGACCAGCTCTGGGACCCCAGGGATGCCCTTCACCCGTGCTAACATGCCCATCTCATTCTTCATGGCTTCTTCATTGCCTAAGACCCAATGGTCTTTGATGACGAAATACTTGTCACCAAGCCATACAAGATAGCATATTGTCCTGCGACCTACGAGACTCTGGCTGGAGAAGATGATTTTGATGATTTTGTAGATGATGTCATTGACCCTGATGGTACCAATAGGCTCAGCAGTGTCGGGCAATGCATTAATTACTGGGACCTGCTGTGGGGATTCATTAATCATACCACTGACAGGCGGTGGATCAACATTACCAGGATCCAAAGTGGATCCTGAGTCTGACAAGCTTGCTTGCAAAGAGGAAGTCTGCTTGTGCCCTTGATGAGTTTTTTCAGTGTTGTGAGGCTTTTCAACTTGTAGATTCGAAAGGACATCAGGTGAGAAGAACATGATGGTGTGGTCAAATCCCACACAAGTGGGTTTCCCAAAATAGATACATGATAGAATGTACAGGAGCGTGTCGGGATTTCGATGGATGTCAAAGAAGGGCAATAGTATGATGCCACCTGAGCGGTTGTAAACATGAGTGTGAAGTTCTTGGTAGATATTGGTGAAAGAGAGTAGGAAAACGAAATGTCACCAAGGCTGCTTTCTAACCATATGAGTTCCCTTGCAGGGGGCCACAAATGATCAGATGATCAGATTGTCACAGTGGTCAGAGTGATTGGATGGTCAGAGTGATTGGGTGGTCAGAGTGATTGGATGGTCAGAGTGATTGGATGGTCACAGTGATTAGGTTAGGTTAGGTTAGGTTAGGTTAGGTTAGGTTAGGTTAGGTTAGGTTAGGTTTAGGTTAGGTTAGGTTAGGTTAGGGTTAGGTTAGGTTAGGTTAGGTTAGGTTAGGTTAGGTTAGGTTAGGTTAGGTTAGGTTAGGTTAGGTTAGGTTAGGTT
>JBBPTD010001359.1:0-10442 GCA_038093895.1 Boletus aff. mottiae
TTGCTCTATTGTTTTTCTCAGTTCGTCTGTGGGTGAGGGTGAGATCGTCTTTTTTTGGGTGGAGTAAAATGTTGTATTTATCATCTGTTAGGCCTGTGATATCTCGGGCTATGGAGGCACAGCGATGAGGGTTTTTGCACCCAAGCGCACGATCATGTCGACATCCTGAACATCTGCAGTCCAGGGCTGGCGTGTGTCGGCTATCTAGTCTAGTGAGTCTTCGGCACACTCGTATTAGGTCTCTCATATAGATTGCTTGGTGGTTCGTGCGTAGACAGTTCGTTTTGCTTTTGTGGTATAGTCTTGGGGGGACCCCAACATGGAACCATGCCGGCATTTGTTTCTTTAGAGCTTTCGATAGTTTTCTGGCGGTGAAGGTAAGCTTGCATTTTTTTGCCGTCTGTAGTAATGTAACAAGCGGGCGGGGGGTCTGTTTTCCAGTCTTTCTGGGCCTGCCTGAAGGGCGAAGGGTAGTGAGGAAGGTGTGTATGTCATTCGGTTTTGTGATGCCGTCCTTATTGATACAGTTTATTACTGCATCAATGGCGTACGTCCAGGTTGGGCGGTTATTGGTCCTGTCTATGTAGGCTTTAAGCCACGTGAGGTCGATTGCCTGGTTTCTGGTCTCTATATCTAGTAGGTCAATGCCCCCTTTGTCTCTCGGTTTCATTAGGTTCTCAAGGCTCATGCCCGGGGGGGTCTTATTTCCGCTCCACAGGAATTCCCGCATGATGGTGTGTATGGATTTTACTATAGTGCCAGGCATTCCCTGCGCTTTTGTGAGGAATTGTGTCATTCCGCCTATTACCATTTGTATGATTAGGCGTTTCCCGTCGAGGGTGGGTTTGGAACGTGCCCAAAGGTCAAGTCTTTCTTTCATTTTGTCGAGGATAGGGGACCAGGGCTGGGCGTTTTCTACTTTATTCCCTATCCAGGCACCTAGGATACGAGTGTGGTGACCGTCTTCTGCGAGTCGAATTCCCGGGGGAAGCGGGGGGTCTTCTGGGTGTATCTGTCGTGATTGTATCACCCGTTGTCTATGCTCTTCGGTGCCGATGGGTATTATCTCCGTTTTTTCCAGGTTAAACTTGGCTCCTGATGCCTTACACCATGTTCGGAGGATCTGTTCAAGGTCTGAGTAGTGGTCCGTGTGTGATAGATATATGGTGGTATCATCTGCATATAGATTGACTTTCACAGTTCGATTCGTGTTCGGGATGTTGTAGCCTATGAGTTCTGGTGCATTCCGGATGTACGCGGCAAGTGGTTCGATGGCTAGGTCAAAAAGGAGACAGGAAAGGGGGTCACCTTGCCTGACTCCTCGTATTACAAGGTACGCGTCGCTGCAGACACCATTTATGATTATCTGTGTCTTTGCATGTTGGTATAGAGTGGCGACCGTGTTAGTGAACAGGTCCGGTATATGAAATGTTCTGAGGGTGTCTAGCATGTATTTATGGTCTATTTTGTCGTACGCTTTCTCCTGGTCAAGGGCAACTATTGCCCCGTTCTCTTCCATGTAGTCCGCATAGGCACACATGGTTTCAGCAAGTCTGATTGGGTCGAAGATTGATCGGGTTGGGATGAATCCTGATTGGTCCTGGTGTATTAGCAAACATGTGTGTGTGGCTAGCTGTGATGCTAGCGTTTTGGTCATGATTTTATAATCCGTATTGAGCAGTGTTATCGGGTGGTAGTTTTCAATTTTCGTTCTGTCTTTCTTTTTGTAGATGGGGCACATCCATCCGATTGAGAAATTTGTTTCTTCGAGGGTCCCGAAGGTTTGGATGTTATTGTACACCAGCGTTAGGCACTTAATGATATTAAAGGATGGTCTATTTTGTTTGGCAAGTTGGGTGTGGCGATGGTGCAGTGCTTTCCATAATTCATACGGAAGGCCGTCTAAGCCTGTGGCTGTGCCATTCTTTGAGGAGTGTAGCGCTGCCGCGACTTGGTCTTGGGTTATCGGGTTATTGATGTCGGCATCTGGGTTGTTGAACTTTTGGGTGTCTGGAATTTGTTGTAAGACCTTTGCTTGTGCTGCTTGCCTCTCAGTGTCATTGTAGTCGAGGAGATCTTTTGGTTGGAGGTTATCATGATATTTGTGTGCGATCTGTGCCATTTCGGATGATTTCGTTGTTATTTTATGTGCTACGGGATCATACAGGGCGTGTATCATGTCTCTGGGCTTTCGGGGGTTATGTATTGTAGTCCAGTATTTATTGATTTTTTCTCCTTTATCAAACCAGCGGGCTTGTGCCTTTGCGCGTTCAGTTCGGTTGATTTTTTGGTATAGGTGTTGGTGTTCTTGACGGAGGAAGGCAAGGTGGGTTCGTAGTCTATCGCTCGTATCGAGATCGTCGTGCTGTTCAGTGGTTTGTATATCTTTTTTAAGGGCCTTGAGTTTATTTGTCATTCTGGCCATTTGTTTCTTCGCCGATTTCTTAATTATCGTTGTTATTCGTTGCTTGAAAGCTACCCAGTCTAGTTGCAGGTGTTGGTTATGTGGTTGTGGCGATTCGAGGCTATGTTGTAAGTCTACACCCGCCGTCATTATTTCGTCTAGTAGTTTGTCATCTGAGGTTAGTGCGAGTGGCATTGTCCATCTTCCTTCACCAACAAAGGGGAGGTTTGGAGGGCTTATTCTTGTTAGGACCATTTTATGGTCGGATGGGATGATAGTATCTGTTATCTCCCAACTCGACAGGGTGTGTACGAGATGTCGTTGTATGTATATTCTATCTAGGCGCGAGGTGGAGTGTATATTACTCGTGAATGTGAAAGCTCTCGTGTCAGGGTGGTCATGTCGCCAGGCATCACAGGCGTTGAGAGACTCTCTGAAGTTTCGCAGTGCTTCAACAGCTGTATAGTCGTCGTAGTGGGCTGGGGCTCTGTCGAAAAGATCTTCCGTGATGTTGAAGTCTCCGAGTAGTATATTTATGCTTTCTACCTGCATATCGTGTAGTTTTCTTTGTATTTCTGCCCAGAAATGGGGGTGCTCCTGTGGGGCATTTGGGGCGTATACATTTAGTATAGTCAGCATGGAGTTTTCAGTCCATTTTATGGAAAGGAGAATTGCTCGCCCTGGTAATATCTCGGTTACTTGGGTTTGGTCTGGGTTAAGCCTTTCTTTGTTTATGACGAAGGCGACCCCTGCGGATCCGCTCGGGTTTCCTGGGTTTATGGAGGGGAGGATGGCAATGTGTTTTCCAAAGAGTTGGTCGATATCCGCTAGGTGGGGGTGATCTAAGTGTGTCTCTTGGAGGCAGAGAATGCTTATCTGCTTTTGTCTCATTAGTCTGTGGACGTCAGTCCATTTAGAGACTTGGTTTCGCGAGGTCGTGTTCGAGTGTGATCGTCCATTGATGTTGAGTGTGGCAACGAGGATGTTAGCTCGTGATCGATTGTGGGCTGTGTGCGAGCGTTCTTGGTGTATTGGCCGGGGGTGTGTGGTGACGTTTTCATTTGTTTGTTGAGTGGATTGATGTAGTGCGGCTTGTGAGCCTTGGCCTTGTGGGGCGGATCCACCTACCGTCGCTCGTTGGGAGTCCCCGAGGGGGGCCCCGGTGGTATTTTGGTCCCCCTCTCCTCCTAACGAGAGGCTCGAACCGTGACCAAAAACAGAACCGGGATGAATGGGGTGCCAACTGGCATTGGAAAGTGGTGTGTTAGGGGTTAGTTCTACTCGATCCCACCGCCCAACCGCTAAGTGGGTGAGGAGGACATTTCCCGGTCTCTCGCGGAGGATTTATGTTAGGATACATGGTTGGGTCGTCACAGATCGTTGCCCAACCACTTAAGCTAACTTCGCCACATGGCACGGAAGTCCTTGGCCTAAATAGGCCGCCGTTGGTTGTGGGCGCTGTCCGCTTTCCTGTCCCGCGTACGGTCAGTATATTTGGGCGGACAGTTATATGATTGCTGGGGGTGTCGCCCGTCGTCCCCAGCTGGTCGTTCGGAGTAGGGTAGTCCAGGATTTCTGTGTTATCCTGCTTTGTTTACTCAGGGACCGGGTGTTAGGGTTAGTGGTATTGTTGTCGCGGTTGTATGTGGGCCTAAGCAAAGGAGGCTCTCGTAGTGTCGTCGTGGCTTTGTCTTGTGTGCAGTCGGTACATGTGATTTGTCGAGGATGTGCCTTAGTGTTCGCAGAGACATTATGCATTGCAACAAAGGTAGTACGGTATAGGTAAACGAGGGGGTTGAGTGGTGAGTGTGGTGGTTATGTAGACTAGTTAGTGGTAAAGATGGGCTTCGTTTTATGGACAGTATGGGTTTCTGGGGTGGGTTCTCTATCTGCGTCCTGCATCTTTGTTACGGCGCTGCTTTGGCTGCGGCGGCGGCTGGACTGGGGCGGGCGGGTTGATTTGCGGGCCATGCCATTCGTCAAGGCGTGGAAAGGGACATAAGCCACGGGGATGTGTGACACAATGGCAGATCGCACACGGCCGTAGGGGTGCACGGGCAGCTGTACCATGTAGGGGGTTGGTATAAATCATCTTTTCGAGAAGGTCGCGGATCTCGTGCCATGCCTTAGGGTTTTCGGTTGGGAGTTCCGCAAAGATGTTGAAGCGCGGGGCTGGGACATTGCCCGATAGTTTGACGTCGAGGAATGTTACTCTGAGGCTATCTAGCATCTGATGGAAGGAGGCGGTAAGCCATTGCATTTGGGCTTCTTCAGTGGCGTCCGCAGGGAAGCGCGCATCCTGCGTGATGATTCCAATATACGCGTCATACATTTGGTCTGTATTCCAGGTCTGGAGAATTACGCTGTATGCTTCTGCAGATTCTGCATCCACAAAACCGGCGAGGGCAAAGAGAAAGGTTGGGAAGGTGGGTCCGAAGGGGAAGACTTCGAAGGTCACATCTGGGGTGACCCACACCCTCGTGTCGAGTAGGATGGTTTGGAGCGCGAGCGATAGTCCATAGACAAGGAAAGTGACAGGGGCGGTTTTAGCGTCAGTGGCTCGCGTCGGCGGAGCGATTTTGATTGCCACGGCATCTTGGTACTCGTAGGCGATGCTCGATATGACCTTGCGGACCTTGTGGAGGGCGGTCTGGATCGCCTCCTGTGTCGCTTTATTGACATTGAAGTCGAAGATGCGGAAGAGGAGTTTAGGTTCCGGGACTCTCTCGTCCCATTGGATGACGCAGTCTTTGTCCATGTCGTCAAAGAGTTGCGCACTGTGGCGCAGGTGGGTCATTGGGAAACCGTCGATCGGCTTTGGGGTATGGACTGGTAGGGTCTCAGCGAGCGGGAGAGCCTGATTGGCTGCGTTCCGGCGGTTCTCTGTCGCCATCGCAAGGTGCGCTTTAAGCCGCGAGGGGGTTGGTGCAAGCACCGGGGGCGGGGCCGGGTGAGCAGGTGCCGATGGGGCTTGGACTTTTGACGGTGGCGGCGGTACAGCAGGAGGGGGGCCCAGAGTGGTGGCTAAGTCGGAGGGGGCTGACGAGGCCTGCGTCATCGTCTGAGAGACCGTAGCAACATTTGTGGGTGTTGTAGAGGTCGGGGTTGGGGAAGGAGTCCCGCCGAAGGGGTCGTCAGGGATCGCCGGGGGGTGGGACGATGGGAAAGGAGTGGATGAGGCGATTGATAGGTCCATGTCGTCGTCGACGACAGGTGCAATCAGGGTGAAACGGTTCTTAGACCAGTGCTCGCGCATGCGTTTCTGTGTGGCTGTATGACATTAGTACATGTGGGTGTCGTGTTAGACGGGGTGATTTACCGGGGGCGGCAATGTCTTCGTTATTCGGGGAGAACGGGCGTTTCGACCCTTTTTCCATGATCTGGCCTGAGGATGGGTGGCTGCTAGGGATTGGCTTTATACTGCGTCGAGTCAGGGTTATTCGCGCGGTGGGAGGAGTCGGTTAGTTATTTGGTGGTTCATGTGGACTCTCCATTCCAGGGGGTGTTTTGGTAGGCGAGGTCCGGATCTGTTGGGGTGTAGAATGGTGGCTGACGGAGCATATGGTCGTCAGGGTTTTATCCGCATTGGCTAGTTATATATCGGAGACTCACGTAGCGTTCTCCGTAATGGTATTAGGGGGGTTGGCTGGTTGGGCGGTTTGAGGTTTGGGTTTTGTAGGGCCCAAGCAAAGGACTCTCTTGTGAGGTTCAGTACTAGTCAGGGGAAATGTTGTCAGGGTGGCTCGTCGTTTGATGTTGGTGTTTCTGTTAGTAGCTCAAGCGAAGGACCTTTCGTGCGATCTGCGGTACTGTTGGGTGCTACTTCGGCATTAGTGAAGCCTTGTGGGTTTGATGCCCAAGCAAGGGACTCTCTTGTGAGGTTCCTTATCGTGTCCAGTCAGGTGGTTTGTTCAGGCGTTGGACTTTCCTGGGAGGTTCGCAGTTCGACTCTGGGGTCACAAACGTGGGGGTTCCTCTTAGACTCGTTTCTCTCAGTTCTCTTTTATTGGTTTGGGTTGCACATAGTCTGAGGGGTTCTGTGCGTCGGAAGGTTGGGGGGGCCCGGTGGTCGGTGCTTGTGCGTTGTCACTCGAGTCAGTTCGCCTTTGGGGGATTGGTTTGGTTGGCGGTATAGTTTCAAGGTCTAGGGTTCAGTCTGGTTGGTATTCATCGTATGGGGGCGACTGGGGGGGAGTTGATCACTGTTCGACGTATTTTTTTTGCGAAACTCCTTGCCACGTATACCGTGTGAAACTCGGCCATGGTGGTGGTTCGAGTACAAGGAGCCCCTGAGTCCGAATATTCTGCACCACTCGTTTGGACGACATGGAGGAGAGCACGCGAAACTATTGGCTCATGAAGGCAGAGCCTGAGTCACGCGTCGTCAAGGGCAAAGACGTCAAGGCATGTCCTGACACATCGCTTTGCATGACCACTGAGTTATTGTAGTTCAGCATTGACGACCTTGAGGCAGTGGAATCCACTCCATGGGAAGGCGTTCGTAATTATGAAGCAAGGAATCTTATGAAAGAAATGGTCCTTGGAGACAAGGTTAGCCAGTACCCAACTCCCAGGCTCTTTCGTCACAAGCTCCCATAGGTTCTATTCTACCATTCCAACTGTAAGAATCCAGGTCAGTAACGTGAAATAACTCGTGTGCAGTGGCCAAAAAGGCGTCTCATGCGAACGTTAGGCATAGCTGGATTTGCTGAGGTCTGCTGCGCATCGGTCCTTCAAATTCCGTGCTTAATTGTCTTTAGGTCTCCAAAGAGGCTTACCCAGATCGTGCGCTTGTTGCTGATTCTACAATTCCGTTGCCACCGACTGATGAGCTGGTAAACAGACACCGCATGGGACAGGTGTGTATTTCTGTCATTTTACTTGCGAGAAATAACCGTGCTGGCCAGCACGCACCCGTATTTCGATGGGGTGAGACTTTTATGCGAACAGCAGAGCTTCCGCAGTCGCTCACCGCCTCGTCGCTAGAAATCGGACAGGGAGCATCCCAGGTGGTTTATGGTGGATGTAAAGTTTATATCACGGGCACGGAACTTCATCCCGTTATTTCTGCTTCGTCATCTTGCGGACCTCTCCTCCGCCATACCTCCCGAAGCACTCGGCTATGTGGGGCAGGATGGGATTAATGAGATCAAAGGTATCGTGACCTGGCACTACTTCTGCATCGTCTGCGGGACCTGAATTCTCAAAGCTATGCCCCTGATCACCCGCGGCCGCCTCAGTGTACAAAGGGTGTCTGCAAAGTGCTGGGATGTCATCCAGACGATGGCTGAGCAAGGTGGTTGGGACAGTATCTCTTTCGAGAAGAAGAAAGCGTCGAAACCCCGTCACCCCGTAGACGGAGCACGGCCAACCACGCAGCATCGGAGGATGGAGCGGTTGGTGGACGACGCGATACGAGATGATGCCACGAAGCAGCCGGAGGAACAGGTGACGCATCAGGCGAACACGAGGAGAGGGAGGAAAAGAAAGGTATCGACCTCTGTCTCTCCAGAGAATGAAGCGCCGCCTCGCCGTAAATCTTTGCGAAGGAAAATGTAGTTTTATTGGTAGAATTGCCTATACAAAAATGCCCTTGTGCCCAGCGAGTGACTCGGATCACGCTGTGTGACGAGGCATACCTATTTTCCCACTCTCTCCCCACGAGCCAAACCCGAAACCTGCGGCGCGCTGTAGCTGGGCTCAGCCGTGCGTAACACACTCACCATCGATAAATCTTCTTCTTAATCACAAACCACCCGCTAGATGTCTTTCCTTGCTTCGGTTGTGAAGCCCTTGGCCTATCTCTCTCTTCCAGTTCTTATATTCCGTTCCATCGCGAATACGTCGCCAGTTGGTCGTTATTTCTGGAGAGCCAGCGTCTTTCTGGGCAGTCTTGTCGTCGTATCAACATGGGGCATTGTCCTGGCAGTTGGCATGACCCTCGTCGGCCGCCGGCACGATGTCAATTATGTTGTCGCACGGACATTCTACAACCTCGTCGGTTGTGTTCTCGAATTAGAGGTGGAATTAGAGGGCGAGGAGTATCTGAAAACACGACCGGCTGTCATCGTCGGAAATCACCAGAGCATGCTGGATATCTTATACCTGGCAAGGTCTGTCATCTTCCCTTGTTGCCTCTGGTCCATGGCGTCCGGTCTAATACACACTTGCTGATTGACATTCTCACAGAATGTTCCCTCCAAAGGCATCCATCATGGCTAAGCGAGAGCTCCAATGGACGCCTCTTGGTCCTTGGATGTACATGTCCGGCGCGATTTTCATTGATCGCGGAAACAGCACGCAAGCACACAAGTCTTTGGAGGCTGCGGGCGAGGAGATGAAGCGGGAAGGTATTTCCTTGGTGATGTTCCCGGAAGGAACACGGCACAATGAAGAAGTGCCAACCTTGCTGCCGTTCAAAAAAGGCGCCTTTCACCTTGCCGTCCAGGCCGGTCTACCAGTGATACCCGTTGTTTGTGAGAACTACTGGAGACTGTACCACAAGGGTGTATTCGGTACAGGGGTCTTCAAGGTCCGAGGTCAGTTGGCCCGTTTGCTGCTTCAACTCGTTGGGTCACCTGAGACCTTGTTGATCAATATAAATCACAACAGTTCTTCCACCAATTCGCACGACTGGATTGACGGTGACGGATGTCGCTGACCTTGCAATACGCACACGGGAGCAGATGCTCGCAGCTTTGTGCGACATCTCTGTCAAGGTGGAGCGCGAAGAAGAAGAAATGTCAAAAGATCTAGTCGAATCAACGCCAGAACCACCAACGGTTGAGATATCCTCTGTTCCGGTCGCAACAGACAACGCCATTCCCAGCATTCCAGCAACGCCCGGCGAAGAGACACCCAGCGAAACAAGTGAGCCATCCATGTCCGTGCAAAGCCTACGCCCGGATGGAAGTGTTAGTGAGTATGGGGAGACGGATGATGAGGGCATGGTTCATGTCAGGAGACCCGTGCATTAACACTATATGGCCATAGTCTCACCCACGTCGGGAGACCTATACCCCTGGCGCAGCACGTATTTACGTGTGTTGGAGGGTCATGTACATTTCAGGGCAATAGCGAACAATTTCTTGTTGATTGTAAGTATATCGAGAGCGATGGATACGGATGCTTATTACGTTTGACCGCGATGGTGTACAGCGTAAACTGCGTCACGCGTGTTTCATCTTGACGTTATCCGATCAAACCCTGGCAGTACTTACAAGCATCAACAAATTGGGACCGTATTAAGCGAGTCAAGCTCAACATTTTGTGTTACCTGATTTAGTTTAGGTCAGGTCCCTTGTCCGCTTTCAGTAAAGTCGCAATGGCAATGCAATGTTTGGGAATAAGGGACGCGAACATTGAATTATCAAGCATAGTAAACAACTGATCAGTGATTATCGAGCATAGATGCCTGGCCTAGTACTACAATCTAATCAGGAATTGCTGGCACGGCGGAGCCATCTGCCCTTCATCATCATCTGTCGCTGCAATCCCATAAGCCAGTCCTGCTGCTCCTCATTGGACTGCATACTTTCCAAAACCTCCATCACATTGCAGTAATCATCATGCCAGTTGTCAGTGGCCACTGGGCATTCTTTGTAGTAGCCTTCACGAAATTCATGGAGAGATGCACAGATCGCAGCTCTGGCGAGTGTGAAGACTTGATCTAGGTTGTCATGAGTGATAAACTGATGGAGCTGTTGGTTTCCGAGGAAGAGGACGTCAATGACGAGATCTGTTACGATTTGCCCCTGTATTCTTTTTCTTCACAGCTCTTCGTCGCTCCCCCGCTCCTCATAGCCCTTCACTGGGTCTTATTAGGGTTTGTCACGGGTACGGGTAACCCGTGCAGGTAGCGGGTACGGGTGCCTCGCGGGTATGGGGACGGGTATAGGTTCCTCACACCCATACCATACCCGTACCCGTGGCACGGGTTTGCATATCAAAAGTGGAACTGACAATCTGTACATAAGCTAACTAGGCACTAATCAACTGTATAGCTGTCAAAGAAAGTTCATTACGAAGCAGGTAGACT
>JBBPTD010001360.1:0-10440 GCA_038093895.1 Boletus aff. mottiae
GAGGTGGCCATAGCATAGTTGACTCAGGTGGGTGTGGGTTCTCTCGGTTTCGTTCATGACATGGAGTTCTTCTGGGGACAAGGCAGAAGAGGAGGCAGATGGAGTGGATGGGGACTGTGCCGAGTGATAGGATGGGGAGGAGGAACTATCACCACCGTCTTGAAGAGGGTAAGTTCCAGAATTAGCAATCCTGGAGGTGGCGAGTTCGACAGCGTATCTGTCAATGTCTTGGAGGAATTCTCCAAACTCCATTTGGTACATTACTTGATGAAGCTCTCGAAGGATGTTCTGTTGGGTAGCCGATACCCAATTGCAATCCATTTGGTCAGTGGAGAAGGCAGTGATTTCATTGGTAACAAGGGAGAGACGTTGGGTTTGGAGGAAGGCTTTATATAGGGCAAGGAACGTGGAGTTCATGTCTAAGTGAGAGTCAATGGGGATAGCCATGCCAGTGTTGCAAATGTAGTGAGTGATGTTGTTAGCATAGCGAGGAGAAGGGGTTCCTTCTCTGATGGCATTGGCATAGATGGGAATATCAACAGCAAGGACGGGTCTAGGGCTGGGCATAGGGGGAGGAGCGAAGTGAACAGAAGAAGAAGTGACAGGAGATTGGGGAACAGGGTGGATAATAGGGATAGTCAAGGATACGGTTTCATCAGGGGAGACATGGAAGGTGACGCTATGGGTGGGGGGTTCAATGGCGTCAATGGGGTTGGAGCCCCATCCAGGATCAGTGAGCATAGAGGAGGGAGAAGGTGGGGTCGAAGCGGTGACAGAAGATTCAGAAGTGAGGGAGGTCTGTTGGGAGGACATGTTGTTTGTAGTGGAAGGTTCTACAGAGAAGAGAAGATGGAGGGGTGAAGCTTTTTATAATCTGAAAGGGCAGACTTTGCATTTTTCAGATTCCGTTCTGGGGTCCAAGAGTCTTCTTCCGTGGAGTAGCCTCTCCATTGGATAAGGAACATGCGGCGAGAAGGGGGGCTGCGGTGATGTAGGATCTTCTCTATTTCATATTCCTCTTCTCCTTGGATAAGGTCAGGTGGTGGAGAAGGAAAGTTCGGGCCGTGTATGCTGTTTTCACGATAGGGAGATAAGAGAGAAGCATGGAAGATGGGGTGAATTCTCCATGTTTTCGGAAGGCGGAGTTGGTAGGTGAGAGGAGATAAGACCTTTGTCATGACAAAGGGTCCTTCTCGTTTCGGATCAACTTTGGGGTGGGAGAGCGGTGTTTCAGGTTCCTTACTTCTAGCCATACTTTGTCTCCTTTAGTGAATGGGACGAAACCTCTGTTTCCTCGGGCTGCCATTACCTGGTGAGCAAGCTCATGGGCAGCAAGAGCTTCGTTTCTTGCAGTGGTGAGTTCTTTGAGGCGGGATTCTACTGCAGGGATATGGGAATTGGATATAACAGTGGGAAGGGCACGGGGTTCGTATCCCATCATGAGATAGAACAGAGATTGATTGGTTACTGAATGGATGTGGTGATTGTGGGCGAATTTGGCATGAGTCATATGTTCAGACCATGAGGCTGGGTTATTTCCGCAATAGATATGTAGATAGGTTTCAACTTCTTGGTTTACATGTTCGGTTTCGCCATCTGTTTGAGGGTGATATGTGGTGGAGAGGGCGAGGTCATAATTTAGGAGTTTTCCAAGTTCTTTTGCAAAGGCAGAAGCGAATTGGGGTCCTCGGTCAGAGATAATTTTGTCATATAGCCCAAAGCATTTATAAACATTGTGGAAAAAGAGCATGGCAATGCCTTGGGTGGAGACAGTCTTCTTCGTGGAACAAAGAATTACCCCCTTAGTGTTACGCTTGGCCTGGGTAGGGACGAGCGTAGCCTCGAAAGACTAAGGTTCAAAGATTCAAAGAGATAGTGTGCACTTAATGGTAGCACGAAGTCCAAGGAAGACGTTCCACAGAGGAACACAAGGGTTTCTAGGTTCAAAGGTTCAAAGGTTCAGAGCGACTGGTCTAGTGCCAGAAGGAGCTTTAGAACAAGAGAGTAGATTCGAGGTGTTGATCGAGGAGATCTAAGCTAGAGTACATGGGATAGGTATAGCGGGTTTATATACCCGGTTACAAGACTTAGGGCAAGCATAATAAGGGCAGGTCATAGAACGTGAAAGAACAGAATGGAAGATGAAGGAAGTAATCGCTGACAAAGCAAGTGAGATAAGGAGGGTAAGCGTAGGTGAGTCAGCGATAAGAAAAATATTGTCCGCATAGAGAATCGAACAGGTGAGTTCGAAAAGATTACAAGAAAAGCATATAGAGGAGTGAAGGAAAAAGGACAAGTCATAACACTTAGTAAGGCCATGGTCGACCACGACCAGAAGGGAATCGAAGCCGGCGGAGGGGGGAAGGTCAGTGATAAGGTCACAGGAGATTTGTTGGAATGGTCATGAGGCTGAGGAGCAGATTGGAGAAGTTGATGGGACCGTGGGATGGGTGTTTGCCTTGGCTTGTTGGCAGAAGGAGCATCCTTCCACATACTTGCGAACAAACTGTGCAAGGCCAGGCCACCAAAACTCGGCGGCGACGAGTTGTTGGGTTTTGAGATATCCGGGGTGTCCAGCAGAGGCTGATCATGGCAGCGGGATACGATAGAGCAACGAAGGGATTCATCAGAGGGAATGTAAGCACAACCTTGGTAGATAAGGACACCTTCATCAAAGGCCCAGTTGGACAACCAGGAATGGAATGCTGGGGGTACAGATCCATCGAGTGCTTGTAGATCATTCAGAACAAGGGGATCATCCTTCGAGGAGGATGAGACCTTCCGATGCAAAGCAGCATCAATGACGCAGACAAAGAGGGAGTCAGGGAGGAGTACAGTTCTGGTGTTATCTGGGGTGTCAGGATGGAGGTTGGGGCGGTGAGATAGTGCATCAGGGCCAGCAAGAAGGCAACCCAGGACACGGATCATTTTCAGGTCAAAGTCCGCGAGATCCAGAAGCCAACATGCTTGATGTCGGTTGAGGTTCTGGGCTTGGCAGTAGTACGTGAGATTTTTGTGGTCGGTGAAGACCTGGACTGGAAAGGGGGAGCCATGAAGGTAGTGGTGCCATGCCTTGAGGGCTCGGATGATGGCTAGGAGTTCTTGGTCATAGATGTCGTAGTTTCATTCTGCAGGGGAAAACGAGATGGAGAGATAGGAGCAGGGATGCCAGTCACCATTGATGTCTGTTTGTAGGAGAATAGCTCCCGAGGCATATTTTGAAGCGTCGGTAGCAATTGTGAAAGGAGCAGCAGGGTCGGGGAGGTGGAGGATAGGTTTGTTGAGGAATAGTTCCTTCAGAGCGTCAAAGGACTTTTGGCAGGCTTCAGTCCAGTTCCATCCTGAGTTCTTTTTGGTGAGATTGATGAGGGGACATGCGACAGTGGAGTAATCAGAGATGAATTGTTGATAAAAATTGGCAAAACCAAGGAATGAGTGGACTTCCTTTACTTTGGTTGGAGTGGGCCAATTGGCGATTCCTTTGAGTTTGACGGGGTCCATAGCGAGTTGTCCAGGTTTGACGATCATTCCTAGATATTCTACTTCTTTGGTGGTGAAGGAACATTTCTCAAGTTTTAGATGAAGATCGAGCTCTTTCATTCGTTGAAGAACCCTTTTGGTTCATTCAATGTGAGTGGCTTCATCTGGGGAGAAGATAAGGAGGTTGTCCATGTAAATGACGAGCCATCCCTCAGAGATCATGTCTCAGAATGAGTTGTTCATGAATCATTGGAAGGTTGCAGGGGAGTTTGTGAGACCAAAGAACATGACCAGGGGTTCGAAGAGTCCTTTATGAGTGATGAACGCCCCTTTCCATTGGTGTCCATCTTTGATTCAGACATTGTTATACCCCCATCGTACATCAAACTTTGTGAAGACCTTTGTGTCTTTGAGTTTGTCAATGAGGTCAGAGATCAGGGGGAGTGGGTAGACATCTCAAACAGTATGTTTGTTGAGATATCAATAGTCTTGGCAGGGATGGAGTTTCCCATCCTTCTTATTGATGAAGAAGAACAGTGAAGCTTGGGGAGAGTTTGAGGGTCAGATCTTCCCAGCACGGAGATTTCCTTCAAGGAAGTCCTCGGTGGCTTTCTGTTCATTGGGAGATAGGGGGTAGATTTTCCCAACTTTGGGTACAAAGGAGTCATCAAGGTTAATCTCGTGATCATATGGGCAAGAGGGTGGAAGATGATCCGCCATTTCTTTAGAGAACACTGAGAAGTATTCCTCGTATTCAGGAGGAAGTGAAACTGTGGGTTTAGCCTTTTCGGTGGCCATGGCAAGTTCGGTGGCAGTGGTGAGTTTTGCAATGACAGGGGATCCTAGAGGAATAAAGCGGGATCCACAACGGATAATGCGATTGATGGTGTATGCTTCTTTGGCTCGTTGACAAAACTGGGACTCAGTCTCATAGTTGAGGTATTCATAGAGGTGTGCGTCATGTACTGCATGGACATTAAGGTGTTGAGGGGGTCGGGGAGGCTTTTTGGGGGTTTTATGGGATCATTGGTTCATGGTGCGAGTTTGGTAAAGAGCCGAAGATTCATCAGACGATTCGGGGATGGAGATGGTTTGGCGAGCCCAGTCGATGGTAGGGTTGGTTTTTCAGAGCCAGGGTAGTCCCAAAATAATGTTTTCATTTCCACAATGCATGACGTAGAAGAGGATTTTGTGAGCAATTCCTTCGACGTTGATGAACAGGGTAGTGGTGAAGCAAATGGCCCCTCTCTTGTTTGTGGACTGGTCAATGTTTTGTATGGGGATAGGTTCGGAGAGTTTCTCAGTGGGGAGTTTGTGTTTGTGAACAAAGTCCTAGTCAATACAGGATATATTGGCATTGCTGTCAACCAGGGCGCGAGCATCAACAACTTTAGGCGTGTGATCTGGATCAATAAGCTGAATGGGGAGTTTCATTGCTTTCGATGAAGAGGATACAATTACAGAAGCACAAGTAAGGGAAGGAGAGACTTGTGTTGAATGAGTTCT
Organism: Boletus aff. mottiae; assembly: GCA_038093895.1. Lineage (NCBI taxonomy): Eukaryota > Fungi > Basidiomycota > Agaricomycetes > Boletales > Boletaceae > Boletus > Boletus aff. mottiae. Next base: position 4,987 of record JBBPTD010001360.1, read on the forward strand.
CCTTTTCAAAAATCCCAGGAGAAGTGAACCTTTCATATGGCCACTTCTTCTTCTTCGTCATCATCTTCAACCTCTTTTAACTCTGGGAGGTCGTTGACAGAAACTTTCTGAACCTTCTTTCCCTTTCGTCCAGAGGATGGAAAGTTAGGACATTCATTGCTAAGGTGTCCGCTCTTTTGGCAGCGGAAACAGAGTCCTTTCTCAATGCATTGCTTTCGCTCTTCAGGAGTGAGCTTGGTGATGCGGACTACATCTACATCCATGGCTTTGGGGTCTTTTGGAGTGGGGGCAGGGGTGTTGAAGGAGTGGTAGGAGGTTTGGGATCCTCCAGTGCAAAGGCAGGCAACTTCCCTTGCTCTTTCGAATTGGGTATGGAAGTGGGCAGCCTTTTCGTACCATTCTTTGGCAGTGGCAGGGGGAGTGTCCATGGAGTAGATGCGGTGCATCAGGGGTTCAGGAAGTCTGACAGAAAAGAATCCGATTAGGACGTTTTCATCGGTAATATTGGCGAGGGCAGCATTACTGATGAAGCTGGCAGTGTAAGCAGTGAGAGTGGGGAGGTACTCTCCCTTTTTCTTTGGATGGGGGTTCATGCGGGTGTTGGATAGCCAAGAGATGGCATTTGCAATGGTGTCCTTGAGTACAAAGGACTTTTTGAACAACTTGCAGAAGTCGGCGAAGGTTCCAAAGTGGATTGAGGTGGAAGTAACTGCTTGCTGTTGGAAAGTGTTTGCCCAGACCAAGGCAGATCCTTTTGTCATATAAGAGAGAGCAAAGGCGATTTGTTTATTGTTGGTGTCGTAGACTGCTTCGTTTACTTTAAGGTAGAAGCGACAGTGTTCAGCCATTGGTTGGCAGTGTCTGGGGACCCATCGAAGGGTTCAGGGTTTCCGAGGCGGAGTTCAGTCAGTTTGGTAGTCATGGGGATATAAGGCAGTGGTGAAGAATTGAAGATTTGTCTGGTGAGGGCAATTGGTGTAGGGGAAGGGGGAGTTGGGATGCGAGGGATGGAGAGGGAAGTGGAGAGCTGATGAGAGAGGTCTAAGGTATCATTGTCCTCTTGTTGGGAGGGGAGGGCAAGGTCTGGGTCAAGGGAGGAGTCTTCATTGTCAGATGAAGTTTCAGAGGATTCAGAAGGTTCCTGAGGGGAACGGTTTCAGGGTAGTCCCCAGAGGGATGGAGGGAGTCAAGGTCATTGAGCAATGGTGGAGCGGTACTACAGCGATGGTAGCCACGAAGGGGTAGCTTAGATCTTTTGTTATGCTTGGCCCAGGTAGGGACGAGCATAGCCTCGAAAGACTAGGTCAAAGGTTCTGAGAGATAGCATGCACTTAATGGTAGCACGAAGTCCAGGGAAGACATTCCTTTAAAGGAACACAAGGGTTTCAAGGGTTCAAGGGTTCAAGGTTCAAAGTGACTGGTTGATAGCCAGAAGGAGCTTGAGACAAGGAAATAGATTCAAGGTGATGATTGAGGAGATCTAAGCTAAGGTACAAGTGGTAGGTATCGCAGGTTTATATACCTGGTTACAAGACTAAGGGCAGGCATAACTAGGGCAGGTCATAGAAAGCGATAGAAAGGAATAGAATGTGGGGGAAGTGATCACTGACGAAGCAAGTGAGATAAGGAGTAAGAAGTGTAAGCATGGATGAGTCAGCGATAAAAGGAATAATGTCCAAGGCGAGGCGTCGAACAGACAAGTTCAATGTGAGTACTTGTAGAAGTATAAGAGAAAGAAAAGAGTAAGTTGTAACAGTGGGTGAGTCTTGTTTGAACGACTAGTTCGACTTTCCGTCCGATTGCGGACCAACTGACTATGATAATGCAGTGCTTTGAATACAGGATTATTTATCTATCTTGGATCAATTCCAGCTCCTCTGTCGTCTTCCTACCCAGTTGGTAGCCTTGTGCCTCAAGTTGACAAACTTAAACTTCTGACTCTACGTGCGCAAAGAGCACTGAGCCTATATTGTACTGCACTGCCAAAGATGTCATGTTGGTAGAGTGCACACAGTGTCATGGGATTTGATGAGGCGACAGCGAGTGTCAACAGTGAAGGTAAGTTGCATTTCATTTTTCTCATGTATATTCCCTTCATGTTAGTACATGCTAGAACCCATGGGACATGCAAAAGAGGCAATGGATGTACTCCTGTGTTACTGTCAACTTGTGTCGAATCTTGATTCTTTTATTTCATCGGACTCACCCCAGCCTTCGACTGCATCATCTATCATCCTGACACACAAACCTACCACACTAGAGAGTATTGGATATGTGTATGAGGTGAGGGGACATCTTTTGGAGGAGTTGCTATCAGTTTATGATCTCAGCTGGACACCGGTAGTGTGCCTGGGTACTAGTGACAGTGCTTGGTGTGATTTGGCGCGATGGCCAGGGTGAGGGAGATGCATCAGCGCAGTTCAATGTGGACAGGATGGGACAGGAGGTGCTCGCATTGCTCAGCCAGGAAGTTGGTCGCCTATCACGTCCTGCATCTTGTTTGTTATCTAAAGTGGGTGATAATCTCTACAGATGTCCTATTTTGCAGGCATGGATCCCCAGTTGAAACTGAATACACCCGTGTGGATAGCACTGCATGTGTATCATCAGTTGCCTGTGGGGTGGAGATGATACACGCTTGGCGATACATGTTGAAGTAGCTTACAGCATTCTCAATGATCCTCTAAACAGGAAAACTGACACATCTGTGAGTCCCAGGGGGCAACTGGCCAAGCTTTGTGACCAAGATGACAAAATCGACCCATGGGTGTCAACATTGTCACCAGGAATTCTAGAAGGGAAAATGTGGTGATTGGCCCCCAATTACAACCTCACAAAGGTCAGTTTATTTAGATGGCATGAAGTTTGTTTTTGACGCTGCCTGAATTGTCCTGTATACAGTGGTCTCACTGAGCACAGCATGACCTGCAATGGCCCCCATGGCCAAAAAACTGCCTATCGATTTGCTTTCAAATTTCTACTGGAATTAATCTTTACACGTCCATTCCACACGATCTATCATCTATTGATGATGGTGCCCTAGAGATGAATGTCCATGTATTCGGATTGCTCGGTTTCATTGTACTCAAAGGAAAACTTTTCGAGACGCTTCAACAGTCTGTGAATGCCAGGATCTCTGACTCAAGTACTTTCATTCTAACACATTTCATGGGGCTCAAAGTGCGTGGGCATCTGGTTGACTCCACGCGGTAGTCCACATGTGTGAAGTGTTGGTGCCACCGTACAAAGGAGATTGGGATACCTGTCAGCCATGGAGCTTGTGGAGGTTTTCATGGCTGAAGATCGGGAGAACTCAAGCCCAAGGGTGTGTGCAACAGCCATTTCTTGCAGCTGCTGGCTCCTAGCATCTAATGGACAACAAAGACATGCAGGCTAAGGGTGTCTCAATGAGACCCACCTGCCACCACCGAGCATTCAGCCAGCACATCACAGAACCAAACAGTGAGCACAACCACCAGCTAGTGCATAATGGACAAGCATGTGAGGCAAATTTTCAGACAGATATGCAAGACAAATTGAGCGAAAACTCGAGCGCCAACGTAGGCATTCCTGACAACTCCAACTGGTACGCAGGTTCTATTCCAGAACCCAGATGAATGAACCAACAGTGTCAGTGATACATAAGCTTCGACTCCCAGTGTGTGATAACAGGGATGTGAGTGGGTCCGCCAGTGTCATATTTGTGGCTTGTGCAACCATCACTGCTGTACACCAGAACAACAGAAAATTCCATTTATATCCTGCTCATTTGCTAAGTCAATCAGCCCCTGCAGGCCTAAATGCCCATCAATGGCAGTGGTCAATATATCTGAGTGTTGTGTACCCTGTTAGCATTCCAAAGTTGTTCAGCTCCCAGTCGCCACCAACTTAAAAAGTCCGAACACCTTGACGAAATATCATACAGAAAGACCCCAGTGACTGCTTCCAAATTTCGTAAGCTTTACGTGTTCTCATGTCAAACATTTTGCTTATAAACCCTTCGCCCAAATGTACTTTCTCCCCCCTTTTTGCCATCATTATACTTCTGGATGTTGCTCAGGCCTGCACGTTCTTTCCTTGACTCAGATGAGTCTATCTTTTCCTTGTTGTCATGCAAGTCCATTGCCTACTGTGTCCTGTCCTCTGGTGACAGACCTGTTGCCTGTCGTTCACCTGGCTACTTGTGCATGCTGTGTTTTATGTCCCATTGTGCACTGCACATTAGGTTACACCCCACTGTCCATATCAGAGAGAGTACATCTCAGAATGGATGTTCTCCATCATAATCTGGAAACTGTGGAAGCAACAGGCCTTGGTGACCTGGACCTCATTCAAGAAATGCTCGACAAGGTTCTCGTTAGTTAATTTGAGTGTCTAATACATCAAAGCTACAAAAATACATGTACAGTGTTCCAACCCTTCTTCTTGGTAGAAGGTAGTAGGATATGAGGGAGGGCGAGGACAGCATCGACGATCGACAATGACGCCTTATTGTTGCATCACTGTGGTGGTTGCACCATCACATCATCATGTACCCTCCAACACATTGTTGGTTTTGTTGTTGTCAGGACAAGGGAAGGGGTGGGGGCGTGACCTCGTTGTCGTAAGGGCGAGGGTGGGAGCTGATGCGGCGTCAAGACGAGGGCAAGGGCGTATTGTCCTCGCGTCGTCGCAGGGCAGGAGGGCGAGGGCTGAGGGCACAGGCGAGGGCGTGCGCGTGTGAGGGTGAGACGGCAGGCACGGCGAGGGTGTGTGAGCACGTTATGCCGTCACTGAGCGGGGAGGGTGGGTGAGGGCGAGAGTGAGGGAGGGAGAAGGTGAGGGCGTGGGCGAGGGCGTGTGAGGGCGAGGGCATGCGAGGGCGAGACGGCGGGCATGTCTCTGTGCGTGCAGTGCAAGGGCGGGCACGGGCGGGCGCGTGTGCGTGCGAGGGCGAGAGCGAGAATGTGTATATGCGTGTGAGAGCGAAGGCGCAGGCGAGAGCGTGAGGGCGCACTTGAATGTGATGGTGATGGCGAGAGCGTGAGGCTGTGAGGGCGCGACGAGGTGTGGGCGACACGTGCAGTGACGGCGAGGGCGAGAGGGACGACGCGATGCGGCTGTGTAAAATTTCACGACTGCGATGAGTTGAATATTTTGCTGCAGATATTCAGCCATAGAGTTCCCGAGGTCTCTGTGACTTGCTCAAGTGGACGGTGTCAATATGTGTTCGGACTTTTTTAAGTTGTGGCGGCTGGGAACCGAACAACTTCGGAATGCTAACAGGGTGCTACAAACCCATATATCTCGTTAGGTTCAGCGGACACGCTCTATGGATATAGATAGCTTCTATCAGGCGCTCAGGGGCGAGGGTCGGATAATTAGTAGATCCGAGTCCCCGCCCGCAGCACCTGCCACAGTGGATTGGTAACTCCCTTCGAACAGGACAAAAACCACACCAGTACTTGATCGACC
>JBBPTD010001361.1:0-10424 GCA_038093895.1 Boletus aff. mottiae
TGTATCCTTTGGTTACTCACTGTGGACTCCAGGTTAGTATATGTTATCCCTCTCAATATTATCTTGGTTACTCATTATGGACTCTAGAGTTGTCCTGAGTTGATCCAGCAAGTGGCTAGTCCGCTTCCATTAGCATTTTCGCTCTTAACACAATGAGTATAGATGAATGCGCTGTACCTGGGGTTTTGTACCTGGCTCCATGCACTGTCAATTTTCTCCCCCAAGGGGGAAGGTGGACCCAAGATGCACCAGATTAATGAGGTATGTCTTGCATCGACTACAAGCCATCAGAGCGATCACTAACACATATAATCACCCTTCAAGAAATTCTTTGGGTCATCATATTCAACTTGGGAGCCTCTACTCTGCAATACTTCAAGGGGTCACTCCTACCAGGTTTGTCCTGGCATAATTAGTTGTGGCCATGCCAATGGCATGTTGGTCAGTTCCATTTGCCCATGCACACAACAGTGCCTAGCTGCATCATGTCATCAGAATTGGAGGATTTCCCCTAATTGAGTGTATTAACATTATATTTTACAATCAATAACTGTGAGTATTTTTGAATCCCTCTACCAATCATGATGAATCATGAATACACACATGTTCCTATGTGGCTTGGTGATTCAGGACCCTGATGAGTGAATACAAACACTAATGTATTCATTAATTACCATCCATTTCAATTGCCCTCTCTCATGGTGCCCACAAAATAAACTGTTGTCTCAGACAAGGTTATGTGTGGGGTCATACAACACTTTGTCTTTGCATTTCCCAGTTCATTGTGGCTGAACTGTTTCTGCTTGTTTACCTTGAAGCGCAGACCATGTGATGCACTCTGCAGACAGTCTTCTAATTCATTTAACCCATTCTTTTTTTCTAATCTAACAAATGGCGAAGATGCTCAGAGGCAAACTTGGCTTGGTCAATTACAAGCAAGAATGCAAGTTATTGTTGCCACATTCAATATTTTAGTAACAATCAAAGATAAAGGAAGAACATAATTTTACCATGTGAAGCTATCATAGACTTATTATATGATGAGTAGTTCTGAATGGTACAGCAAAGGGCAGTTATGTACATGTAACTTAGACCCTAGTAAAGGTTACTTTGATTCCAGTCAACCAGGCTGAGGAGTCCATTTATCATTCATTTAGTGTTGTTTTCTATGGTCACTTTACTTACCTACCACTTTTCAGCTTCTCTTTTACCTTGTTGTGGTGTCTCTACCCATCAAGTCTTCCCATTATCCCTTATCTCTTATCTCACTTGCCTCGTCAGCAACTACTTCTTCCATGTTCTACCCTGTTCCATGATGTTCCATGCCTGCCCTAGTCATTGGCCTGATGACTACAAGTCTGCAGTGGAAACCAGCCAAGATCATGCAAGTTTGATCATTCTAGCCATAGATGAAGTTAGGCATAATTCACACATTCCAGTGGGAAGAATCATGTCATCCACCATTATATTCATAGAATATCCAATATATCTTCCCACCAGTTACAATTGCTACCACTATGCTGCAGTGAGTGGAATGCCTCTTAATTGAATGCTACAGGCCAAAAGCTCATCTGTCATCATCAAGTGATGATGTTGCAAACAAAAAGACATTCTTGGCAGAAGGCTGATGATAACCTCATTGAATATTATTTCCTAGCATGCAGCATTGATTTCAGTTGCATTTCACAAGTGCCAGTCTGGAGGGTGATTTCTTTCACAAGCAGTTATTTTTTCCTGTGTCCAGATTGAACACAGTGCAACATTGCTGTTTGGATGGGTGCTTCAAGTTTTGCATGAAAAAGCATGAGTCCTGAGAGAACGTTCAAATCAGAAGCGAGTGTTAGGATAGATAGGGAGGGGTGTTTCTTAGCGCTATCATGGATTGATAGCAGCCATGCGCTGTCATTGACAGCAGTAGGCCCCAGGTCTGGATCGGAGGCAGGAGAATTGATAAGCCAATGTTGCAAGTTGAACTCGTCACTCAGACTGGCATCCATGGTAATGTATGGGTGGTGTTATGACTTGTTCTTTTCTTCTTACCTTGTACTCTTATGTTCAACCCTCACACTTGGACACTGTTTTCTTTTCGTTGCTAACTCATCCCATTATTTCTTATCTCTTATCTCACTTGCTTTGTCAGTGACTATTACTTCCTCCATGTTCTACTCAGTTTCTTAATGTTCTATGCTTGCCCTTATCTCACTGGCCCTACACTTACATGTAACCTGGGTATAAATACCCTAATATTTATCCCATGTACCTTAGCTTAGATCGCCTTGAATCACATCTACTTGTCTAAGAGCTCCTTCTGGCATTTGCCCAGTTGCCTTGAACCCTTGAACTAGTGCATGAGCTTGTTCCTTTCTTGCCATTGGAGATTCATTTATGAGCTACATTAGTTATTTTATAAGGAGTGAAGTAGGTTTCATTTACAGTTCCTCTATCTTCATTCTTTACAAGGATATAAATGAAGAGTTGCATCTCCTCTGATGTGAGAAAGTTCTCCTTATGCATGCCCTTCAAAATCATATCAATGCATTGTTGAGTTAACTTGTGTATAGGAATGATATTTTTGAAATGGACATCTGGTGGTACAAGAATAAGCAAGGGGTTGTAGTGAATTGTCCTAGTTACCTTGAACTTTTGAGGAATAGGTTGTTAATATGTGTAAATGAGTCTGGGGTTGTATGGTAGATTACTGAAAATCTTCTAATTGTCAGAGATATATTTGGGGTTTATATACTTAGCAGTTGTCAGCTTTGAGAACTTGCTAGTTAGGGGATGTGTATTGGAAAATTATAGTTCAGGTGTATTCATACACTTCTCATTGGTTGGGTTCAGATACAGATACAGTAGGTGTAGTGTGAATACAAGTGTTTCAGAGTCCAAGAGGAATTGAGAAAAAGTATACTTTCTGGGACCTTATCTATGTAGGGTTGTATCCTAAGGGCCTAAGACATTCAAAGCCTATGTATATAGTAAGAGGAGGGGGATGGATATTCTCTACCAAGGCTACTCAATGCTTCAAAGAGATAGACATGAATGACAATGCTATTTGGAGTTGAGTTGTGTCCAGTTGCAATAGCAGGTCACACTCACATGGAATTGATGTCCATCAGCCTTCTAGAGAAGGGGTCCTAATTATTTCCCAACACTTTTGAAGCATCTGATTGGATTCTATGAAGGTGATAGTATTAGTGTTGTGTAGTTGCTTTGTAGTGTACTCACCTATCATCCCTTGGAGAAGGAGTTGTCTTGTGAGTCCACACTCAAGGTTTGAATTGGTAGGATCAGGATTTTATAGGTAGAATTACACATGATTGCATAATTGTGAGTTTGAGAAAAGGTGACTGGAACTTGGTTAGAATGAATAGGGACTTACTGTTAGTTGTGGTGATCTCGCACCTCATTCATTGATCATTTTGTGTTCTAACTGTGACCATGTTGTTCTCCATGGTCACTTTACTTACCTATCACTTTTCAGCTTCTCTTTATCTTGTTATGGTGTCTCTACCCATATAGAACTTTACCTTTGCACTTCCTAGTCCATTGTGGCTGAACTGTTTATGGTTGTTTACTTTGAAGTGCAGTTACTCTCTGGAGCATTGTATCCTTTGGTTACTCACTGTGGACTCCAGGTTAGTATATCTCTTTCAATGAAGACCTTGCTGATGGGTCATTTGTTGATGGTTCAGGAGATGAGGAAAGATCCTCTGCTGAGGTCTGTGTAGCAGATAACATGGTGTGTCCATGGAGTATATATGTTTGAGAGAGGAGAAAGATTTTCCATGGGGAGATGGTGGCAGTTGAGAGTCAGGAGGCATTCTCACCAAGGTCCTTGAAGCTTGCAATAGACCTGATAATTCTTGCTGAAGAGCAATAGATGGTTGGACAATCTGACAATGTGAGAAGCCATCACTAACTATGTGAGGGGAAAAACAAAATCACTGTGAATTAGGATTATATCCAGAAGGTGCTTGGAAGACCTTGATCCTGGCAATGGGATCCTCAATTCGAGCAGGATTTGAGCAGACAGGGCAGTCAGAGACTCTTCAGTACACTTCCTGATGCTGAAGAACTCATCATAGGCAACAAAACAAGTTCCAGGCTCCTTCTGGATATAGCACATCTCTAAAGCGGTCCAGGCAGCAGCGGGATTGTCCTGATTGCTCCTATTATGTGCTCTCTGCTCTGGGATGATGTTGAGCATGAGTTCACCAGCAGCCTTGTCCTGCTTGACATCTTATGCATTCTGATTAGTTCAAGCTGTAGTAGGTCGCTTCTCCACATCATTGACCAGAGGCCTTTCAATTGTTGTAGGGCCTGCATCTCATCACTAAAAGTGGTGTAGTTGGTACCATCAAGAGCTTTGATGCAATGGGAGGCTTGCTTAGAAGACATGATGAGTAAAGATGGCAGTGTTTGACAATGAGGAGGGTGTAGCAAGCTGGAAATGACGACAAGCAGTGCACAAATAGGATCTAACCTGGAGTCTATAGTGAGTAACCAAAGGATACAATGTGGTGCACCAGGGAGTAACTGCGCTTCAAAGTAAACAACCATAAACAGTTCAGCCACAATGGACTAGGAAGTATGAAGGTAAAGTTCTGTATGGGTAGAGATACAACAACAAAATAAAGAGAAGCTAAAAAGCAGTAGGTAAGTAAAGTGACTATGGGAAACAACATGGTCACCATTAGAACATGAAATGAATGATAAATGAGGTGTGAAATCACCAAAGCTAACAGCTTCTATGCTGGAGGCTTCATGACATTGCATATTTATGTGATAAGAGCGAAAATGCTAATTGAAGCGGACTAGCCACTTGCTGGATCAACTCAGGATGACTCTGGAGTCCACAGTGAGTAACCAAGATATTATTGAGAGGGATAACAATGATCTACTGACCTGGAGTCCACAGTGAGTAACCAAAGGATACAATGTGGCGCTCCAGGGAGTAACTGCGCTTCAAGTAAACAACCATAAACAGGTCAGCCACAATGGACTGTGAAGCGCAAAGGTAAAGTGTTGTATGGGTAGAGACACCACAACAAGCTAAAGAAAAGCTGAAAAGTGGTAGGTAAGTAAAGTGACCATGGGGGACAACATGGTCACCATTAGAATATGAAATGAATGCTAAAAGAGGTGTGAAATCACTAAAAGTAACAGACAATCATGACAACCATGAGGTGTGCCCATCATATGAGGCACTCACTCCCAAGTCTACAATGCTATCTCTCACTGAGTCCATGACCAAGCCCATTTCCACTATGTCCAACTGGGTCTCGTCACCTCCGTTTTCTCCATGGTGACAACAGAACATGGCAAATGATGCTTTGCCTCCAGGAAAGAATTCTGTCACAATGGTCTCCCTCATGAGTGACACACCAACACTCTTCAAGGTGATGACCAACCCCAGGCCTTGCATATCAAACAGACCTTCACTGTGGACATATACAGGCTTTGCACTGCCATCAATGATCACTCTCACACCAACAGGACCATTTATGATGAGGTTGTATCAAAGATTTGCAAGCACCTTGCTCACCCCTCCATCATTGACCCCATCAAACATGTCCAACCATTCAAGCAGCATTTATGTCTTCGCTATCTTTCACTCATAACACAAAACTACAAGTCTGACTGAACTGGCAGCTTGTCTCATTTCAAGGTGATACTGAACCTGATGAACTGGATGACCTACCCACTCACCAGCGTCATTGACATGATATGAAAGGAGCACCTCCCAGAGCTTCAGTCTGGCAAGAAGCCTGACCTGTATCATGTTAAGTTCATTGCCCTTCTCGAACACACCTTGAATTATTCCCACACTGGTTCGACAAAGGTCCTCTTCAAGGCCATCATGCAGCCCCCTTCCTAGCCTTCAGCACCATCCATGATGGTCTCCCATGTCTGAACCCAATGTTGATCTCATTCCTGGACTTGCTCAAACTGAAACTGCAACTCCACCTCACCACCCAGTACTGGGCAAAGAAGACTAACTCTCATGACTTTCACTCCCCTCTTGGCCCCCAAACGTATACAGAAACTCACCTACAGCAAGTCCCACATGCTGGTGAGTCACACCTAAATTGCCGCAGACAGGACAGGTGCATTGTCCACAGCAATTTCAGCTACCATAAACAATGACTAATAATCATTTCTTAGAGCAATCTGAAGTGAGGTTCATCATATTTGACGCTGTCACACATCCAGACATGTGCACATCGAATGACAATCATGTTGAGAAGAAGACTTTCTCAACAAACAAACTCTATCAACACATCTTCAAGGTCACCTTCAAGATCTACATGGAAGATGTAAAAGAATTCATCAAGAACACCATCCAAAAGAGCTCGAACCCCTCTCCTGAAGCAGAGATTTCACTGCAAAATGGTCCACCAAGGAGTGCAGAGTCCTACTGAAAACTTGGATGGGCACAACATACCCTCTCGGTTATGAGGCACATGAGATAGCACAACTCATTGCACTCCTCACCCCATGGCAGTGTAATGATCCTGCAGAGCCCAGGAACTACAAAGACATGGCTCCTCTCACCCTCCCCACCTCTTCAGAAGGCAGTTGGTCCCAGTCTCAGTTTGTAAACACCATCGTTAAAGGTGCTTCCAAATGGTGCACACCCCCTTTCATTCAACATGGGATGTTCAAGCACACCGTCTCAGAGGCCATGGAGCTTGTCAGCAACCTCATACATAATCAGAGACAATTCAATTGTGGACCCATGACCTGGACAAGGCCAGAGAAGTCATGAAGGCGATCATGGTCAAGGCCATCCAAGAACTCAAGATCAACCATGTACCTTGGGTTGCAGTCAGTGATGGCCCACATAGATGAGGAAGACCCTCCACCCAGATCACCCACACCATCTGGTTGCCATTGGGGGAGGCAGAGTCCAAGAGATTGGCCACAATGTTCCGTGTCCTTCTCAATGCTGGTCATGCCCAGGAGGCGAAACTGCTTGAGTCCTGCAACCAGATTGCTCTTCATGAAGCTCAGACCTCCTGGTCTCTGACTCGTCAATATCTGGCCAACTACCACAAAATGTTGCACATTGTAGCAGTGTCTGCCTTCAGAGTGGACATACAAGAATGCATCCATTCAAGCCAAGGACACCCTCTCTAAAGAGGTCTACATGTGGCTTCCAGAGGCCTATGACCCCATCAACAAACCTCTTCACACCCTTGCCATGGTCATCTCTCTGGTCTTCTCTGGAATGTTACCCATGTGCTTTCTCAATTACTCCACCCAAGGTGTCACTTTGATGCCCTGACTTGCCAACATGGTTGCCAACATGCCATGGGTGTCACATGAGAAAAAGGCATGACCATCGCCCCTCCATTCATCACCATGATGGCAACATTCATCATTGCTGTCATGGACCCTGAGTCTCCCTTCCACAAATGCAAGGACCCAGCATGCAAGAAGATGTTCATGAGCAAGCACAGTGAGTGTCCCACAACTACATATGCTTCATTCATATGTCTGACTGACATGTGACCTGCCCAGCGTCAAAGGGGATCAATGTGATGAACGTCCTCCTCAAGTTCTATCTCAGATGACCTCTCACAAGCAAGATATCAAAAGGAAGTCAATTGTATCAAGATGTCGCCCCTATCAGTGACGACAAAATATAACTCAAATGGGAGAGGGTGAAGAGACACTTCATCAAAGGTAAAGAGTATGGATCCTTTGACACCATTGTCGAACTTGCCAGAGAACACACCACCCACCACTTGCTCAAAGAACAATGGGTCAACTTCCATGGTCCCATGGGATTGCAAGGCATGACCCCATCGCAATCCACAACCAGGAGCTTGATGACGACAAGCTCATCATTGCACCACAGGATCCCAGGGGCTCTGTAGTGCCAGTGATCCAATGGTGCTAGGGGCAGCATAATATACTATATAATATATCGAGACATCTTGTACATCATCCATACATGAAACAATCATAATCAAAAGTTGTATATACAATCATGGTTCATCAGCAATCCAACACTCTAAAAAGACAATCACAAACATACTATAAGACAACATTGAACTATGAAATGCTCATGCAACATCACCACATACACATATAGTGCACTGTACATGGCAACACACGGTCACAAAAATACCACATGTCAACATTTACATATGAAACTGGCACATGAAATTACCGCTTACACATAGGGTGTATCATAAGCAGCAATTCTTCATTACAAACTTGATGTCAGGTTGTGTGTTGTTGTGAAATACATATGTCAAATAGACCTTACACTACTTTGCATTTGATGCTATTTTATACCCACATGTATGTATAATTATATGTGAAATATATGCATAAGGTATCATCAGTATATGTGTACAGTGTATCATGCTACAGGACAAAGATTTAACATGTACAGATTGGGCCTGTGCGGATCATTGCTATATATATGTTATTTACACATTGGATTGATATATACCCCTTGTGACTATATATTATTACAACAACACTTGAGTATCATGCAATCATTGTGGGCAATGACATACATTTGCATTTCACAGGTGGGATTTGCATATCGAGTTTACAAACATATGTACAATAGTTAAGACAGTGGGTTGATGTCAGGGCTGTGGACTAAACCCATTGATGCTTACACCCTGGGCACCTATAACATCAGGCTTCTTCATCCTCAGGCCACAGTGTGTACATGTTTGACTCATCATCCCATCCACGCATGTTGCATCCACTCTTCAACATCTTGTAGGCTTGGCAGACCTTCATCACCTTGTTCCTGTTCCCAAATGCCTTGTGTGCACTGCTGTGTGTGATGGGTCTTGTCAGAAATCACATGAACTCTTCATTGATGAGCACGTCCTTGAAGAGTGTCTTGATCCTCTTTCTTTCCTTTGAGCCAGTACATCACTTCCAAACTAGTGACATTTTTGGAAAGCATCCAAGGAAATTTTGACTGGCTATGCATTTGTCTCAGTAAGCAACATGAAACAGATTGGCGCATTCTGGCACCAGATTGTGCCAATGATCTGACTGTCCATGTTCTATTTGACAGACGTTATCTGTGCTCATGCTGAGTGTGCTCTCATAGAGCACCATTTGGCACAAAACAAACTGCTACCAACCCACCAGGATAGTGACAACGATGCCTTTCATATGGTAATGAACATTCTTCTGCAGACAGAGAATGCAGAAGCCTGAGGCAGATATATAGACCTCAGTCTCAAGACTGTGGGCAAGTCTCCCATTGGTCGGCTGTTAAGGGATCAAGAACTGTTCATAGAGCTGCTTGAATTGTTCAAGTTTGAGCATTTCCGGTCACACAACAACACCAAGGCAGGGTTGAGCATGTGCAACATAATCTCATGGTATCCTGTCATTGCTGGAGTAAGCCTGCATTCTTTTTTTGCTTACCATCATTGTCATCACACCAAACTATCAATTTAGGGCATGAAACATATTGCTCAGCAAGCAGCCCTCATCCTCAACTTCCTTGCTGCACCCATCGACTTCCAGGATGTGACCAAGAATGACATTGCATCCAAGGACATTCCAATGGCATTTAATAATGAATACCATCGGCTAAGGAAGGAGTTCGACCACCCAATTCCACAACAGGCCTACATGGCATTGGACCAGCTCTACTTTTCAGAGTGGACATCCGAGTACATTGAACACTTCCAGAACAACAAGTCAGGCATCTGCCTGATCAAGTACTTTGCTAGCAGCAAAATAAAGGAGTGTTGCCAGTATGACAATCAATTGGACACATACTGGACCAAGGTAGTCCTATAGGCCAAGGCAGCCAAGGATGTGATGGTCAAGTGTATTACCAAGGACAAGAACCGGATGAGGGACACCATCATCAAATCAATGCCAGCAAAGCTCAAGGCCTTGCATCACAGTCTGATGGAGTTGATGTACCCCAACTGTTTACTGCATTTCTATTTAATTCCCAAAAAGATCTTCCTCTACACCATGTCAGAACAGCTGAAGAGCATCCAGGGTGCTATCAGAGAGGTTGGTTTGATAACAAATGATCAGGCATGCTGACCATACTAACCATCTGCATGTAGATTACCTTGTGGGTCGAGCCTCTAGCATTGCTTGGGATAGATCAGAACCTGAGCATGTGGCACGATTGTCTCAGGACATTTGAGTGGTTTGTGTTACTTTTGGTGATTTCGCACCTCTTTTAGTGTTCATTTCGTATTCTAATGGTGACCATGTTGTTCCCCATGGTCACTTTACTTACCTACCACTTTTCAGCTTCTCTTTAGCTTGTTGTAGTGTCTCTACCCATACAACACTTTACCTTTGCGCTTCACAGTCCATTGTGGCTGACCTGTTTATGGTTGTTTACTTTGAAGCGCAGTTACTCCCTGGAGCGCCACATTGTATCCTTTGGTTACTCACTGTGG
>JBBPTD010001362.1:0-10423 GCA_038093895.1 Boletus aff. mottiae
AACTCCGAGTCAGCGCATGGACAAGAGGGAGAGACTAAATGACTGAACATGTCCAAGGAGTACTAGCTTTGATATATACAAACTAGATGTCATTATCAACGACAGTAGTCCGGCCAATGCTAGTCTGATAGACAGAGATATCGATACCCAGAGGATCGGAACGCTTGATCGGAGTTGCTCGAGCAACGACTAGAGCCAAAGCATTTCATTGTGGAAGGGTTTGCAAAGTGGTTTGCAAACGAAGAGTGGGCTCACCTCACGCGCCTTTTATACCCGTAGGCTCATCGAGGTCACCAGGCCCTGGTTGTGTCCGTCCGCACCAGTCGAGACGAAACCATTTTCCGTTTCTGATTGTACAACATGTGCAACCGCCGGTCACGTTAGTTGGATGGTGGTCATGAGAACTTAGTGTGCATCAAACTTGATAGAGGGAGCACATCAGGTGGTACTGCATTCAAGGGACGACTCGGACTCCATTGAATGTTGGCTAATTTCGGTAATAGGAGGTCATCAAGCAAGAAAGACATCACATCTGAGCCAATGTAAGCCAATACCAGCAATCTTGCACGAACCTGTGCAAATGGGCTGCGACTGGTTGTAAGGGGTGGAAATTGGGCTTTAGAGCCGCTAGATTCAGTAACGACTTGATAAATGAGGGCGATAAACCGTCGATATCTACCGGAAATTGTCGCATGTGACCGCTGGGATGGTATGTTGTCAACGTGAAGAGTCGTCATGATGTTGGTGAAGTCCAGAGCAACCACTCAATAGCACGCTGTCTGAAGAATCGACGCGGCGCCCTTGAATTCGGACATTATTGCTGTAAGGTCAGCCCTTACTTTTTCCAGTCGTGTCCGCACAAATGCCTGTAAAGATAAGGTTGGCGGTCAAGGACAGTAAAGGACGCGTACCCAAGCAATCTTGGCATCGGCGCAACCATGGCTCTAATGAGTTCAGGAGCTGCATCGAGAGCAACAACCAAATGGGCCTACATTCCGGATGGTCCCTTGAAGGATCAGAACAATCTCCGAGTACCAGGGACGAATGGTAGAAGTTACATCATCGTGGCCTAAGCAAGGATTTAGTACATACAGTACCTACCTCGACTCCAAATGGTGCTAGAGTTCTCGGTTCTAAACAGATCATGGATTCGATACCCTGTCGGAACTTATACGACAGCAATGATGAGTAGAAACTACATGAACATCCTGCTTGCTTACTATTTAAAGCCAGTGGCACGTAGACTTGGTTACACTTGTTTCAGTGGTGGTTGGACGAGACGTCGCGGTCACACTACTTCCCGAACCATATGCCGGCCCATTAGGACCAAACATGAGCAAGCAACGCTCGGCCTCGATCTACTAATCAATGGTAGCATATTCAAGACGACCTGTAATCTCATAGTGTACATTAGGGGACGATAGTTCTAACCCTAACTCTACAATGAGTTTGTAGCATGTTGAACGTTGATCGCTCTGGCGCGACCAACTGTTTTACCCGTCAGAACGGTGTTTGTCTACGAGGCTTCCTCGTTGGGATCGCAGTCGCAGTGGTCATGTAGGAATCCCAAGCCTCAACGGTCGCCGATGGGAAGAAGTAAGTGGATGCGGTCGTGGCTTGCCCATAATAGATCCCCGCTTGTCCGCGCAAGATCTCGCCCCCGAGAGAAGGCTCTTCACCTCCAATAACAATCACCGTTCCAGAGTTGATGTTAGTCACCAGTCCAGTTGGGTTATCACCAAAGATGAATTCTCGGGCCAAAGCGAGAGCCTGAATAGGAGAGTTAGGGAGTGGGAGTGCAGTAAAAGCAGCCACTTACGGAAATGGGGTTGGTATATGCAACGAAATGTCCAGCATGAGCGACAAGGGCGTACGTCCAACCACGTTCTTGATGTACGATGCCAGCGAACTCGCCAGCATCATTGTACCATGGTGTTTCTGGCTTACGACTGAAACCCTGGATTCCACCAAATGTGGTGTTCTATGGAGCAAAGATCAGATACGTGAGGAACGTGAACAATGCGTAATGGCGCACTTGGATGGCGACTGTCACGGTACATGTATGTCAGTAACTTGGCGACAACACTGGCCACGGGGGGAAAGACCTACTTTGAGAACCAAAGTGTGGGATGAGCGAATCATCGTTCCCGGAATATATTACGATCTTCATGTTGTGTGTCGTCGCGCTCGTCGCAAGGTCTGTCAGGAATACTATGGGTCTATCCTTCCTGAGCATACAATCATGCCGGTCATGCAAATAACTCACTCAATGCCTGGGGAAGGATCGTGAATAAACAATTAAGCATGGTTAAACAAAAGATTGAGGCTTACTTGGGTCGCCAAAGGGATTTGCTACCAGGACATTGCGTCAGTCCAAATGTAAACCCTCAGAACAGTTGCTTACTGGGCTTATTAGTAGGTGCAAACACAGGAAAGGTGTAATCCACCCAGTCTTTATTCGTTGGGGCGTGAATCGCAGCACGTGTTCGGGCATCTGGAAGAGTTCCATCAACATCAATAGAACACCCCATACCTCCATACGCACCATTGAGAAAAACAGTAGCATCAATGAGCGCTTCGGGGCTTAACGCATCTGGGATATTGTATACATCGAACTGATGTCCCGACGCTAAAAGCCGAGTTGTGCAGCGATTCACATGGGAAGGAATGGAAACGTACACCAAGGGAAGGTGAAATTAAGGGCGTAGTCGACCATCTCATAATATATGTCACACTGATACCAAGGGTCGATTGTTCCATTTGCGCGACCAGCCAAGTTACGTTTCCACGTATCGTGTGCTTGCAGCCTCTCGCCTGCCTCCATCGAGACAGCGTTCCTCTTTCTGAGCTCAGCGACTAGCCTTTTCTGTGCTTCAAGCAAGCCCCGTTTCTTATACTTCATAGAGGTTTCCGCGGCAGCGGTAGGCGATATTGGGGCATTTAAAGTTGGAAAATGCTCTGGCTGAGGGTATTCTAGGGTGAGGTTGTACCCGCAAAGTGTGCTCCTAAACAGAGAAGATGCATTCCCGGAAGATGCATTCCACCGACTTGAAACGTACTGTTCATTAAAGTACTCGAACACCTGGGTATCGTATCCGATAACTTGTGGGTATGTTTCTAGAACGCTGATCACAGGCAATTCCGTGAAAGCGTCTATAGATAAAAGGGTCCCATCACCGATAGCAATTCCGGCCAGATTGACAGGAGGGTTGTCCATCTCAAAGTATGCTTTGGCAATGTAAGGCTGAAAGGATATCATGCGGATCAATCTCCTGGATCAGAGAACAACACTTACTATATACATGCCGGCGTAACTCTCACCGGAGAGATGCAACGGTCGCTTGGCGAGATTTGGAAATACCTTCACAAAGTTTTCCAAAAAGCCCATCTGGGGATGTATGAGCGTGCCACATGAACAGACTCGCCAAGTCTTACAAAATCAGTTGCTACTTGGTCCTCATCGGGAACTGAAGAGACCGTAGGATCAGACAACCAGGGTTGGAACCTAGCTCAGTATACTTACCAAGTCCATTGGCATCAACTGTGCTGAATCCAGTTCCACTGCAACAAACACGTAGAATCTACTCTCACCAAGAAGAGAGCACAAGCGTACACTGGCTGGTCGATCCACACATGATCGGCAACTGTAGACCATGCATATTGATTTTCGACGACCGAATAATCACTCAAGATATGGATGGGGCCGTTCTGAGGTGCATGTGTAAACACAACAAGCGAAGATAGTCCCTGTGAAATGCGAGACAGACCTCGAACAAGAGCCCAAACAGGCTAGAACCCCCTGGACTACATGGAACATGAGTTGTGTGCTACACTACCAACCCCTTCGTGAACTCACCCTCCATTTAGCCAGATTCCCCAAGGTTCGTCGCAGTCCGCAGTGAATGACCCATCCGAAGATTCGAACGCCCAAAAGAAGAGGGTATCGTTCGGATGACCTGCTCTCTGAACGGGGATATTTCCAGCCCAGTTTCGAGCAAGCGGCCATGACACATTTGGAAGACTCTCTGTGACCTGGAAGTCTACAAGAACATGGTCATGGTGTGAGGGGGACGAGATGCAACCCATCCATGTTATGTCAGGACCCACATGTTTGCCATTCAGGACTGTAATCTCCGGTAGGCATTCCAGGATATACATGAGGCCAGCTGTCTTGTGCCGTATTGCCTGCCTGCTGGGACTGGCCCTGTGCGATTGTAAACGAGGAGAGGGTAGACACTGAGACCAAGAGAGCCCAGTACATGGTAGACTGGAGCAAATCTTGAAGGTCGAGAAAAAGTGCTCTTGTCCTACATATAACCCCCGCTAATTCCCGTGTGCACCGACAGCCTAGCACTTGAGTTCGTTTCCAGGGCCATGTCAATTGTTGTTCACATCACTTTTGGAGAACAAGGTTGTTAGTATCACCGGAGTCAACTCTGGCACCTGCCAATTCAAGCTCCGAAAGACTCCTTGCTACTACTACCTTTATTTCCGAACGAGGTCAAGGCTTGTTCTTTCTGCCAATCATCTACCGCAGCCCCGAGTACCTGCGTCTACTCGCTTACTACTGTTTACAGTCTTGACACCATGTCCCAGTGTCCGTTACTTATCGATGGCCAATTCAGCATACCACACGTATAACTAGCCTGCCAACGTGTCATGTCTTGGTCCTAGCTGAATGCGTAGCTTTTGCTTTTAATTTACCCGGATCACTGTCAGAACATCCGACAGATCCTTTCATCAGTGGCTTACCCGGTGTGTTGCCAGCGTTTTAAACCCATAATACTCTCATATCTTTCAGCCTTCCCAAATCCCACATCCTCGATCCCAAGTCTGCAAAGTCTATTCTATGTTAATCTAAACTTGTCCTGAATTCCCTGCCTGCATCCCCCTGAGTAATGGTGGTCCCCCATTCGGTCAGCCTCACAAAGTGTCAGCCACCCCTCCAATAATGTACTCGGTTCCTCTCCCCTCTTCTGCTCCTCAACGTATAACAAGATCTTAGGCATCCCTCATCTCAGCTGCAAGACTCTGCATCTGGTAAGCGCGTTGTTGTATGGCACTGCTCACCACCCATATGACACGCAGCACTGGCATATCGTCACTGGTGATGTTCGTTGTAACAGGTGTCCACACAAAGCGACGTCCACCCATTGACAAGTCCAGAGCGACTATCAGGAAACAACCTCGCGAGGGGCTCGGCTTACTCTCGGCTGCATCACATTCGCATCGACGCCCTCCTCCCGTGAAGCCTCCCGCATCTTCAGGCCGTGCCGCGCCCTACATTCCAAGACTAAGGATGACCCCGAGCGATGGCGACGTTGACGCCCGGAATCGAAACGACAAGGGTAGGCATCCACCAGTCAAGGTGCGGCCCAGGCGGGTCGCCCCATCTCGGGTTCGCAAGTTTATACCGAAACCGTTGATTTTGGTCGAGAGGATGAAGGCGCGTCAACTGGTACTCGAGTCGTCGCCACCTGTCGCATCGGAGTCTCGCGTCGCTCCCGCATCGTTGGCCAGCTCAACGATTGCGATGACGACTCCTCTTTCCACTCACGTGACGCCACCTACGCGTCAGGCATCCGCGCGCGATAGTTTCTTGTCCGGCTCGCACTCGTCTACCAGCGTCTCTTTTCTGGCGTCTTTGCACAACAACGCCGTGTGCGGTAGTTGTCTTAGAATGATGACTCGACCCATGAGATGCCTGTCATTTGCCACTCTGGACGAACGTTCGTCGAGCACGGACACGTTTGTGGCCGATTCTCCGTGTTTTGTCAAACAAACCTCCTCGAACGTTCCGCTTCTGATCACGGAAAATGAAACTGCCAATGTCTATCTGGACACTGCATCCGATCCCGGGAAGAAAATTGTATCCCACGCATGGATCCCGGTGCTTCTTGACTCAGTGTCGGCGGATTTTGTGCACTGGACTTGTCAGTCGATCGATGTTTTTGAACCTGCCAGGACGAGTACGCCGTTTACATCCAGTCAAGCAAATACCAATGGTGTCCCATCGCCGATGAAGTTCACCACCACGACTGTATCCCCAGCTTGCCTATCGGAGCAGGCGCTGGGGTTCGCTGAGAGTTCCCAAATTGTATCTCCCACCTCTCGGGCTGTTTACCCTTTCAACGCTCCTAATGGTGCTTATATTGTCAAACTTCCCAACTCCAGGCCCGCCAATTTTCTCTCGAACTGGACGCGTCCCACATCCCCGTCAAGCACCGCCCTATCCCACTCGAGGCTGACAATGACTGGAGACCCTAGCGCGTTGTTTGCAAACGCACACAAGCCCGCTTTCGACCTAAAGCGACTCTCAAGCCGCACCGCATCCCCATCCCCGACATTGGTACTCGACGGCGTCTTTGCTCTCCCGCGACCGACACCGTCCTCATCAGCATCACCCAGAAGAACGCTCAAGGGCTTCCCTCGGCCCCGTAAACCATCCTCGCGCAGATCCCTTGTAGATAAAGTCAACGCGCAGGCCGTCGCTTCCCCGCTCTCTGGCACTACCGTTTCAGCGACGTTGCCGATATCAACGTCATCCCACGGACCGTCCGGATCCGCCGGCCCTGAATCTCCCCGGTCAAAGCTTGCACATGTCCTGACCGCAAACGCCCAACCGCAAACGATGCGTCGCACGCGTCAGCAAGCGCGCGTGCCACCGCTTGTCAAGGGTGTCGAGGTATCCATCGATCCGAGGACGCAGTGCGAGATCGAGGGGTTGAGGATGCGCAAGGTCGTTGTGCTTGGTCGTGGCGATGGTGGCCTGGGTGGTGGTGGTGATCTTAGTGATGATGGTGGAGGTAGTGGCAAGGGACCGATCGAGCGCATGTCGCTCGCTCGCGTCGGCATTGTGGCCAAGTTGCGTGCGCGGTGGGAGATGGGAGCGGCGGCGCGTCGTGGTTAGTGGTTCGTGATGGCGCATGACGCTCGCGTGACACGTGAGGGAAATGAGGGTTATCCTTCCCTTTTCGAGTTTGTTTTCCGTTGAAGGTCGTGTTTTCCGTGTCCACTGGGTGTGTATTTGGTTACCAGTCCTTCATAGTTTGTGCCATTAGGAAATATCGCATCGGACCTCTGACCCGAAACGGGCCTAAGTCAACCAAATAGATATCAGATGTCAACGATCATAACAAAAATAACAAGCGAATAAGTGAGCACCCATAGAGAGCATTCGGGAGAAGGCAGCCAACGCGCGGACGCTCGTCGGCGCTCCGGTAATATACAGCACTCATCTAATCATCACCATTAGTATATCGACATTGGTCTCATCTTAGTGTACTCTGCTCTTCACGCGCCATTCCAACGACCGAGCGAGTATCCGACCTTCACCAGGGTCTCCGTGGCACGAGTTTTCTTCGTGTTATCGGACAGGGGTGCAGAATGTTGCACAAGGTCCTCGTCAAACGTGATGAGATCGGGAGGGAAGATGGCAATGATGGTGCTTCCGCCATACGCAAAGTAACCAAGCTCGTCTCCACGACGGACGGTCGCATTTTCCTGGATTCGCGTCGGATCGCACCCATCCGAGTGATGAATAAACGGCGCGATCAGGTCTCGATTAGACTACTCACGTCGACCGTCCAGGTTATGCTTCCCACGAGCAAGGCCCCAATGGCTACAAAGGCAATCTGCTTGCCAGAGAGGGTGTGTTGTAAGAAGAGGACAGAACGTTTGTTGCGAGAGAAGACGTCGAGATTGGTTTCGTTGATCGCTTGGGGGTTCACTATACACAATTCGATCGGATCATCGATCGTGCACATGAAAAAGATATACCCGCTTACCCGTATAGTACTGACCCGGGACATCGCTCGGCTTTCCCGAGACGGTCGCATCTACGGGCGAGTGGAAACGATGATAATCCGAAGGTGCGAGGCGGAAGACGGCAAGAGAGCCACCTTCAAACTGGAGACAGGATGGGTCGGAAGGATCGAGGTCCAATAGCGCAGGGACCGAAAACTCATCGCCCTTGATCCAAAACTTGAGCGCAAGATCGATGGTAGGATAGACGACGAGTCGACAATCTGCCGCGGAGCAGAACGCAGCCGGGTCGTCTGCATTCTCGACGGGCCGTGCGTCCGGCTTGAGCTTGCGGTAAAAGAACTCGTTGAAGTTGGCGTAGTGCTGAATATCTGGATCGAGGAGCTCGTCGAGAGAGATCTTGTAGGTACGGATAAAGGAAGGGATGTTCTTGATGCTCTCTGGGGAATCATAGATTCGCCCCTCGTGAATACTCTGTTCACGGAGGAGGGCGTCGACATGTTTGCTACCCTCGAGCAACTTAACCTGCTGCTTGCCGCAAAAGAGCAAGTGCATGCCGAGTCGAGCGTAGATGGGCATACTTTCGAAGAACTTTTCGCCTGTTTTTCTGTCGATGACATAGTTTCCGACGTGGTACTTGGTGGCAAGGTTCTGGAGCTGAGGCACAAATTTGTGGAGGGAAGGGAGATGGGTGTGCGCTGCGGCGTGAATGCCCTGCATTACATCGTCGCTTTGGTTTGGATGGGTGTTCTCGACAAGTTGAGCGAAGCCCGCAGCGACGTCGTCGTCGTCAGCACCAGCCAGCCCGGAAGTTGTTGAGACATGCTCAATGGGTTTGGTGATGTGGTGGAGAGATAAGTGCATGATGATGGCGGTAGCTGTGTCGCGATGGACATGATCTCTCGGCTTATCTATGTTATGAGCTCCGATTTCACCTGCCAAACACACTCACAAGTTTGGACTAGTCCAGGGCCAATGGTTGACGCCGGTTAAGATTCACCTGTGCACCGTGACACCACAGCCTCTGGAGGCCTCCCTCTTTGGTCGGGGAGCAGTGCAGAGTGCCGTGCTGGCGTTTGATGTGAACCCCCCACACGGAATTTTGTCCCTTGGGGAGTAGGGGAAAACCTTCACTACAATCCAAGCAGTCAACTTTCATATTCCTTGCTTGTTGATCACGCAGAATGGAGATTGGAAGGGGTCGGGTCGTTAAATACAGGCACACGAAGGTGGCACCTCTGTGCGATCGTCTGGATCGTACTTTTCAATGCCCTCCAGACGGCAGAGTATATCTTCCAACCTCTCTCCTTTCCTTCCCCTGGTGTCACTTTGGAGTGATCAGAGGTGCGTTGAGCCCTCTACAAACAGCACCAACTTGCATGGCACTTGACAAGTACATGTCACCCGCGTGCACAGGTGGGTAAAGTACGACGTCTGATCGGCTGCGAGGATCTGGACACCCCCCTATAGTGGGTCGGGCCAGACCACCAGGAGGCACCCTTACTCACTAAAGACTTGGTATTTAATCGCTCTTCCGTGGCCCTTGTCCATGATATATAGGTGGGGAACTTTGAGCTTTCGTGCTCTTCCTCAGGCTTGCTCCTTGCTTCAGTCGTCCTTGGCATTAGCGACCCTCCGGAATTGATGATGGTAATGATGTCTTGCATGCCCCAGCCAGCGGAAAGCGCAAGAATCGATCCGTTTGACTCAGGGAGCGCACAGTGATACGCATGTAAGGATAGCCTTTCTCTGCACAGAGCGAGGGAGATATGCTGGTCGGACTTTTACATTCCGGTGAAACAGGTCGACATCATTTCAAAGGTTCTCTTCGTATTCGGGAGTTCTTGACCAGCTGTTGCGTGCCTGTGGACGACGGTGGTTGTTGAGTTCTTTACGCAAACTTTCGGGTCCGAGTGATGAATCCTGTCACGGTGATCTAGCCCTCTCGGCACTGTCCCGGCCGCTGGTATCTTTCACCCCGTTGAACTGCGATACCCTGGACAGTGCAGAAAGTCAGTTGTCCGTGCCGCTGTCTCAATCAAGAATGATGGCACAGGAGTGGTTGGCGATACTCTGGGACATCTCCGAGATGAGTTTCCAAAAGTATGGATGTTTACTCCAATGAAAATCACTTCCACTCCGTGTTTTCTGAACAAGCATTTACTATCTACAGCTGGTCGAGAAATCCTCCCATGCTGTGAGCATCGTTGGAGGGTGTTAGAACGCCCCAAACATGCCAACTGAATGGAAAGATCAGATGACAAGACGCATGGATTCTAGCCCAGGGTTAACTTTGTGTTGGCGGTCCAGAGGGCATACCTGAAATGAGACCCGGGTCACGGGAGGCGATACCATTGACATTCGAAATGGCTGCAGCAGCTGCCAAGCTAAGATATAATGTGGAATATACGAGCGAGGATGAGATACGCATGGTGGTCGGGCGCAAAAGAAGTGGTAGGTCCGAATCAAATATTTCGGTGAGAGGCAGGAGGTGGGGAATTCCTCGCTGTGGTCTGCCTGTTTATTTTTACTGCAAAGGGTATTGTATATTCTGACGACAATGTTACGTTAGATCAATTCGGAACCCAGTCTGACCTTGAATGTTAGCACCAATTGTACCAACAGTATGGTAAGGAGCTTGAGACGCGACCGGTTCTGA
>JBBPTD010001363.1:0-10416 GCA_038093895.1 Boletus aff. mottiae
ACATACAGGGAAGCAGTTGACCTCACCCCTCATGATCACCCCGACAAGCCGGGTCATCTGAACGGCCTTGCGAACTCCTTTATCACTCGTTTCGAGCGCCTCGGGGAACTGAGCGATCTCGAGGATGCCATTTTGACACACAGGGAAGCAGTTGACCTCACCCCTCATGGTCACCCTGACAAGCCGAGGCATCTGAACAGCCTCGGAAACTCCTTCATCACTCGTTTCGAGCGCCTCGGGGAGCTGAGTGATCTCAGGGATGCCATTTCGATACACAGGGATGCTGCTGATCTCATCCCTCATGGTCACCCTGACAAGCCGAGTCATCTGAACAGCCTCGGGAACTCCTTCAGAGCTTGTTTTGAGCGCCTCGGGGAGCTGAGCAATCTCGAGCATGCCATTTCGACACTCAGGGAAGCCATTGACCTCACCCCTCATGGTCACCCTCACAAACCTGGCATGCTGAACAACCTTGGGAACTCCTTCATCACTCGTTTCAAGCGCCTCGGGGAGCTGGGTGATCTCGAGGATGCCATTTTGACACACAGAGAAGCAGTTGACCTCACCCCTCTTGGCCACCCTGACAAGTCGAGTCGTCTGAACAGCCTTGGGAACTCCTTCATCACTCGTTTCGAGCGCCTCGGGGAGCTGAGTGATCTCGAGGATGCCATTTCGACACACAAGGATGCCACTGATCTCACCCCTCATGGTCACCCGGACAAGCCGGGTCATCTAAACAGCCTCGGGAACTCATTCATCACTCGTTTCGAGCGCCTCAGGGAGCTGGGTGATCTTGAGGATGCTATTTCGACACTCAGGGATGCCACTGATCTCACCCCTCATGGTCACCCTCACAAGCCTGGCATGCTAAACAATCTCGGGAACTCCTTCAGAGCTCGTTTCGAGCGCCTTGGGGAGCTGGGTGATCTCGAGCATGCCATTTTGACACTCAGGGAAGCCATCGACCTCACCCCTCACTGTGGTCACCCTCACAAGCCCAGCATGCTGAACAACCTTGGGAACTCCTTCAGAGCTCGTTTTGAGCGCCTTGGGGAGCTGAGTGATATCGAGGATGCCATTTCTACACACAGGGAAGCTGTTGGCCTCATCCCTGATGGTCACCCTGACAAACCGAGTCGTCTGAACAACCTTGGGAACTCCTTCATCACTCGTTTCGAGCACTTCGGGGAGCTGAGTGATCTCGAGGATGCCATTTCTACTCACAGGGAAGCTGTTGGCCTCATCCCTGATGGTCACCCTGACAAACCGAGTCGTCTGAACAACCTTGGTTTCTCCTTCATCACTCGTTTCGAGCGCCTCGGGGAGCTGAGTGATCTCAAGCATTCCATTTCGACACTCAGGGAAGCTGTTGACCTCACCCCTCATGGTCACCCTCACAAGCCCATCATACTGAACAACCTCGGAAACTCCTTCAAAGCTCGTTTCGAGCGCCTTGGGGAGCTGAACGATCTTGAGGGTGCAATTTCCCTGTATTCGCATTCTGCTTCTGTTCCCATAGGCTCCATCAGTGTTCGGTTTTGTGCATCACGCAATTGGATATTATGTGCTCGACGTATGCTCCATCCCTCTCTCCTCCATGCACATTCTATTGCCATTGACCTCTTTCCCCAACTTGCATGGATTGGCCTTTCCCTTACCCACCGTTACGCAGAACTCAAGCAAGGTGCCGATGTTGTGCGTGAGGCTGCAGCTGCAGCTTTAGACTCTGGATTCCCAGAACTTGCAGTGGAGTGGCTTGAACAAGGACGTTCCATCGTTTGGGGGGAGCTACTTCAGCTTCGCGGTTCTTATGAGCAGTTGCCATATACTCATCCAGATCATGCCCGCAGACTTCGGGAACTGTCTGCCGCATTAGATGATGCTGGTGCCACTCGTGAAAAATCATTGTCCACCTTCTTGGAATCGACTGATGATACAATGCATCGTCCGACACGGACATTGCAGCAAGACGCTGATAGACACCGTACACTCGCGATCGAACGAGATAAACTGCTTCAGGAGATTCGACGCCTTCCTGGCTTCGAGCGCTTCCTCCTCCCAAAAGGCTTTGCTCAGCTCCGTGTGTCAGCACACTCCGGACCGGTCGTTATACTCAACGCTGCAGAAACCCGATGTGATGCATTAATCCTTCTTGCCGACGTGGATCATGTAATCCATGCCCCCCTTCCCGATTTCAACTTGCAGCAGTCTGTGGATCTTCAGAACATGTTGAGAACATTGCTTGGTCACCGTGACGCTCGTGCTACACCTTTTGACGACAGGAAGGGGAGGGTGGCAACACCGTGGGGCACTGGCAGCTGGGAAACCCTCTTGTCCACCTTATTCAACGGAGTCATTAAACCAGTGTTAGATGCCCTGGCCTTCTCAGTACGTGCTGTATTGTCACTGGAATTTACGCTCATCCATCCACCTCTCCGATTAGACTGTTGGGGGCTTATCACGCATTTTTTGGTGTCCGACTGGCCCTTTTGTGTTCCTTCCCATCCATGCAGCTGGCTTGTATGGCACTCAGTATTCCTCACCCGGGCACAAAGTATCCGATTTCGTGGTGTCGTCATATGTCCCTACCCTCAGCATTCTTGCGCAATCCAGTTGCTGCGAAGCACACAGCAACGATCTCCGCCTTCTCCTCGTGGGTCAGCCACCCTCGGACGGCCAAGACCCCCTTCGAGGTGTAGCTCCCGAATTGAGACACATTAGGACAGTAGTTGGAAACCCAACTTCGGGATGCACCACCCTCCTCGAATCTTCTGTTGGCACGGTCGAGGAAGTACTTGGCCTGATGAAGGATGCGGACTGGGTTCATTTCGCGTGCCACGGTATCCAAGATGCCGCAAATCCGACTGATAGTGGTCTTTGTCTCGCCGACAAACGTCGCTTGAAGATATCTGATATCATCGGGCTGTCACGTTCTCGTGGTGGGCTTGCCTTTTTGTCGGCCTGTCAGACGGCGATGGGTGACGAGGGTCTCACCGACGAGGCAATCCA
The DNA here is from genome assembly GCA_038093895.1 of Boletus aff. mottiae. NCBI lineage: Eukaryota > Fungi > Basidiomycota > Agaricomycetes > Boletales > Boletaceae > Boletus > Boletus aff. mottiae. The sequence goes on from JBBPTD010001363.1 coordinate 3,010, forward strand.
TATCGCAGCGGGGATGTTGTTTGCGGGTTATGGTGGAGTGATTGGCACGATGTGGTCACTCAGCGACAGGTTTGCGCCTATCGCAGCAGGAGAGGTGTACAAGTACTTGTTTCGGAATGGCACGAGGCCGGATTATCGGGAGGCTGCATGGGCGCTGCACGAAGCTATTGGGCGTCTTCGAGAGAGAGGCGATGTGTCGTTCAACGAGTGGATTCCGCTCATCCATGTAGGTCTTTGAACATTCGGGTGGACTATTATGCTGTTTTAAGGTGTCGTATCATCGTATCTCAAAAATGCACTTGTACAGTATTCTTGGGGATGATGTTGCTCCTTGCTGGCCCAGAGTCTGTCCGAACTCCTTCCTAGCATGCATCATGCCATATCCAGGGCGTGGATATGATCGATGATATACGACTAGACTGGACCCACAGGTTATACAACGGCGCAACCAGTCAGTCGTCCGACGCGCTGTGGGTCGTGCAGCACAGCGCCCGTCAACAAACACGTACGGTGTACGCCGTTAGATCTCCTGGTCGTGCAAGTTGAGAAAAGACTCGAGTATATGCATGAAGACATACTCGGGTAGGGGACAATTCGTACACGAGGACACAGTATAGGTGTTGTGTCCTAGGCGCACGCCTTCTTCTCGACTCTTCGCTGGGTTTATGAGGATTGAGGTTCTTAGGGGCTCGTCGACGTTCAACGTTCAGCAGTGGATCGATGCGGCGCTTAGTGACCAAGGTGGGATTCATCTGGTTTTGGGGTGCTCAGACCCGTAGACAGATGAGAGCATGTGGCATATATGCGGTACAGTGGTTATCAAAGAGATATCACGCAACGTCTCCGACACACACCCGATCGCTCCGTTCGTTGGACGAGTAGTCCCCCGGTGAGTACGACCCTCTTTTTCCATCACGGACGTACGACGCAGGGGGGAACCAGCCGCGAGAGTCAGGCAAAGTGATGCCTACTGCACAGAACGCATCAGCGTACTCGATTGGACGACGGGATGCGCTACGTACCCGCAATTGTTTTTCATTCCGAACTTGGGGTCTGTGTGGGCGTGGGCGTCGTACCAAGAGACACCCGCACCGGGATGTCTGACTGATGAGGCGTCCCTCTCGCCATGACGCAACAGCGCGACAGGGATGCGCTCCAGAGTTGCGTCTGTACGTGTGACAAAGGAGACGAGACCGTGTACTGGGCGGGCTCCTGGGAAGCCGTGTTCGGGATCGGGGCAGGGTAGAAGGTCGACCAGGCGTCGATACTGGGCATGTAGATGTCGAGTTGGCGAGGTGTTCCCTGTGTACTCGACTTGAGGGAGTTTGTATGAGCATACTATTTGGGAAGGGAGAAGATATAACTGACCTCCAAAACGGATGAGGACGAGCTCAGGGGAGAGGGAAACGGCGGCGATGGCAGCACCACTGCGAGGTTGGGGGGGTGCGTCTGCGAGCTTGTGCTACCAGGTGTGGTTGGCGAACTCGTAGGCGTGCAAAGTGGCGAATCGACCCAAAGCTATGCATCCCACATGAATATCAACTGATATACGTACGCACCCCTACTTCCAGCGCAGAGGCGTCGTCGTTGACAGCGGTGAGACGTTCCCAAGCTATCACGGACGTGCTTGCATTGTGGAGTGCGTCGAGTGAGGCCTTCCAGATGGGCCAGCTTGGAAGCAAACGAGCTCAGCATTAGTCGTCGAAGTTTCGACTGTGACCGAGGTCGGGGCGTGTGAAACTCTTCCTGTACGGAATATGCCGCACACCATGTCTCTTATAGTTTTCACCACATACTTTTATCGTAGTCCCTAAGATGAAGGTGAGCCAATCACCATCCTAGCTACCTGTAACTGAAAAGAGTATGCATCAGCTTGATAGGGCCTCGCCGTGATATAGAAAAAACTGTTTGTCAGAGAAAGCGACACAAACAACTGGGTAGAATACACTAGTATATCATTGCGGCAGCTACAGCCCACACGTGATGGTCATCTTACTACCCAGCTTGTCAAGCATCTTCAACGCTGCCTTCTCCTCCTCCGCTTTATGATTTGCCTTGACATACTTTCGCGACCGCCCGAAATCAATCAACCGAAAACTGGGCGTCATGGGGTCCATGAGAGGGAATGCGCCCCGTTGGACAAGGAAATTACGTGGCGCGACCGACTCATGGAGCCATCCAGCACGTTGGAATCGTAACAAGAGGCTTGCGCACTCTTCCTGTTCCTCGACAGAGAGGTCTGGGGGGTTGATGGGCTTCCCGCAGTGTTCCAGAAGGAGGATCGGACTAATGTAAGGTGGATACCGTAGTTCCTTGTCCTCCTCCGAGTCTGGTGTGTAATACCCATAGAATTGTGGTACAACACCATTGACGGGCACGACGGCATGGAGCTGGTCGATTAGGTTGTATCCGCTATAATGGCGGAAAAAATGTTCCGGAAAATGTTCGTAATTGTCCCCCTCATTAGCGAGCTGGTCATCGTCCGAGAGAGAGAGTTTCGCAATAACCGACAATATGACCATGCGTGAATGGGGTGCATGACAGGTGTAAGTTCTGTGTGCACAGGACTTCTGGCTTTCACGTGAAAGGGGTGGATTGATGCGCATAACAGCAACATCGGATTCAGCGTCATCTAGCATGTCTCCTGCCAATTGTACTTGCATGGCATTGACACTTCTATTCCTCATGAGCGTATCCCAAACATTGACTTCATCCAGCAGTTCCAGGATTTCCGATGGAGCTACATGGGGCGGAACGATGCAAGTAATTTCCCGTTCGATATCTTCACCATCTCTCGCTAGGTTAGTCGGGTCATTGACTGCGTCCAATTCTGCTTGTGTCGGTTGACGTCCTGTAAAACCGTTCGGGCCCCACGAGGCTGCTCTCAACATCTTGCCCCATCTTCCCGTATCTTTCAGCCTTTGAATTTCCTGGTCCGCACTCTTCTTCAAGCAGAACTGACAAGTCCATTCTTTCGTGAAAAGATCAAGTGGTAACACCCATTCGCCCCTGTACACGAGCGAATGGTGGCCCTTTCCAACCTTGGCGACCGGTGATATGTACAAATGGCTCTCTTCGAGCTTCGTCATGCGACGCGAAAAAGGGGGGAGCGGGACCTCGATGATAGGTTCGTGGTTCTTGATCTGTTCCTTTGTTCGCTTGTACCTCAAGAGGATCAGCGTGCGTGCTTTGAATTCTTCCAGCTCCTCTGCTTTTCGTCTCGCTTCTTCGGCCTGCGAACACACCGACTCGGAGATGTGCAGATTGTACGTTCGTACAATGTCAGGTCGGGACGTCCACAAGGTATCGTGAAATTTTCGTTCGCGAGCATGCAGGAGGCAAAATGGATCGTGGACATACAATTTTCGCGGTAACAGATACAACGGAATCTGCTCTTTGAGTAGAATCGAAGTGGAAGGAGTTCGAAAGGGGATAAACGGCTCTTGTTTAGGATCATGACCAAGACTGAGGAGAGACGTGGCGGGTCTTGTCGAAGTGGGAATAGGAGGGGATATTAATGCTGTGTTGTCGTGTTCGATGTCCCCGTTCTGTTTTTGGACCGCCTTTTGATCTTGAGAGGGTACTAATGTGGCCCGCTGAGGCCGCAACCTCGAGTCATGATCCCTGATCATCTTTTCTGTATCCACAACACGCTTCACCTTTGGCCTACCCTCCAACTTGGCTAGATTGATCTCGGATGCGGGGATATCCACCTCACCCAGCGCTTCCACCGCTTCACGTATCGCACTCCTCGTCATCATCGACGTTATCCAGGGAGCACTGGGGACCCTGCTGACATTCACAAAGTCATCTAGTCTTTCACCCCACGGGTAACCGTCAGGTGACAGCGTCCCCTTGGTTTTTTTTGCGTCCAAAACAGCCCCATTAGGATCACGTGGCCAAATGCGAAGCACAGCACGATACGGTTGAGGGGCTATGATGGAGAAGAGTTGTTCAGAACAATGACCCTCAGGCTGACTGGGGCGGCTATGTAGAATGTGTTGAACGGGGCTACCGTGAGTGCTGAGTGGGAATGGGGGGTGTACACGTGTACAACGACGTACCCATCATCATCGGGCAACGTAGTATCCAAAGGATATGCGCCAGGTATGTCGACATGCGCGTCCTCTGCCGTGGTCATCTTGCCAGTGTCTATAGCATCTCAGTAAGCAGTTCCTTCGATGTCCCCACCCGGAACACCACAATTTGTGATGGCGGCGATGAGAAGAAGCTGTTGAACGATTGAGACCGGGTTGACCGAACTTCAACTGGTTCGGCGTCGGTAACCAACAAACGACGCTGAAATACAAGGAGTGTGTTGAGCGTACTAAAGAACAGAGATCGATGCGAACACAGTGCAAACCAAGTCTTCCTTCAACACGTGCGACGCGTAGCTTCATCATCCTTGATATGGTGGTCACGCGACAGCAGCAACACTGTAGCCTACTCGGGAAATGCCGATGTGTTGCAGAGGGCGGTTTGTTTAGGAATACATTGAGCCAAGACATAGCATATACATCTAACAAGAAACAAACCTACACGGTGCGTACAACACGTTTCATCAATCCTCATGTACAACAACAGCGTTCGAGTAACCCTGTCTGCAGCTCCGCACCGAGTGCTCAAATCATGATGGCCACCCTATCTTTCAAACGTAACACCCATCTGCGCACCCAAGCGTTCAAACATCTTCAACACCTCCACCTCCTCCTCCCGCTTCTCTTTCGCCGTGGTATACTTGCACGACCGCCCAAAATCGATCAACCGGAAGCTCGGCTCGGGTTTAGCCATGCGTGTCAGCGGGAACTCGGTCGGTTTGCCCAGTTGAACGAGGAAATTACGCGGTGCGACCGACTGCTGGAGCCATCCAGCAGCTTGGAAGCGTAACAAGAGACTCGCACATTCTTCTTGATCCTCGGGGGAGAGCTCTTCAGGCTCGATGGGCTGTCCGCAGTGCTCTAGCAAAAGGATGGGACTGAGGTAGGGTGGTTCTCTTGAGTTCTCCCCCTCCTCCATCTTCGGCGTGTAGTATCCGTAGAATTGTGGAACAATGGCGCTGACGGGGACAACGGCTTTGAGTTGGCTAATGAGTGTATATCCATTATAATGGTGGAAGAAATGTTCAGGGAAATCCTCATAGTTTGTCGCCTCCTTATCGAGATGAGTATCGTTCTCGAGGGAGAGCTTGGCGACGACAGTAAACTTGGCCGTGCGTGGGGTGGGGACATCTAAAGTGTGCGCCGCGTGGGTACAAGATATTTTTTGGCTTTCGTACGAGAACGGTGGGTCGATGGGAAAGACGGGAACGTAGGAATCATCTGCGGATCCAGCCCCATCCTCATCACTTCCGAAATGGAATTGCAAGGTGCTTTCCCGCTTCATGGACTGGTCCCAAACGCTCATATCGTCCAGGAATTCAACAATCCGTGAAGGAGCTATATCGGACGAAACGTTGAAAGTGCCAGTGATCTCCCCATCCCTTGCTGGATTAGGCGGGTCATTGACCGCATCCGATTCCACTTTCGTTGGTTGACATCCCGTAAAGCCATCTGGGCCCCACGAGGCCGCTCTCAGCATCTCGTCCCATCTCCCCGTATCTTTCAACCTTTGGATTTCCTTGTCCACACTTTCCTTGAAGCAGAACTGACAAATCCTTTCTTTTGTAAAGAGATCGCGCGGCAACTCCCATTCACCCTTGTACACGACAGAGTGGTGCCCCTTTCCAACCTTGGCGACGGGGGAAAGATACAAATGACTCTCTTCGAGCTTCATCATGCGACGGGGATAAGGTGGGAGCGGGACCTCGATGATAGGCTCGTGGTTCTTGATCTGTTCCTCTGTTCGCTTGTACCTCAAGCGGATACGCATGCGTGCTTTGAATTCTTCCAGCTCCACGGCTTTTCGTCTCGCTTCTTCGATCTCCAAACGCACGGACTCGGAGATATTTAGATTGTACGTTCGGATGATGTCAGGTCGGGATGCCCATGAGGTGTTACGAAATCGGCGTTCGCGAGCAGAGAGGAGGCAGAACGGATCATGGACGTATAATGTTTCCGGTAACAGATACAACGGAATCCGTTCCTGGAGTAGAATCGGTAGAGAGTTTTCAAATGGAATTAAAGGCCATAATTTTGGATAATGACTTGGGTGGAAGGGCGACGTGACAGGTATCGTTGGTGGAGAGGGAATGAAGGTGGATAACTCGTCGTCGCCGTACTCCAGTGCTTCATTCTTCTCCGAAACCTGCTCGTCTTGCTGGTCTTGTTCACCGACCTGTTTTTCCGCTCCCGCTCTGTCTTGAGAGGAAAGGTTGGCGAATTCCCATAGCCGCAACTTGATCTGCTCTTCCGTATCCGCAACACCCTCCACCCTCGGATGTCCTTCAGTCTTGGCCCACTCAATCTCAGGCGCCGCAGTATCCAACTCGCCTATCGACTCCATCACTTGACGTAACATACTCCCAGTGGAGATCGACACGAAGTTGTCCACTCTGGGCAACCTGTTGACGTAGTAAAAGTCATACAGCGTCTCGCCCCACACGTACCCATCGGGCGATAACGTGCCCCTGAGCTTGGTTGGGTCGAGACGCGTGCTGTTGCGCTTGCGTGGCCAGAATCGGAACACAGCGCGTTTTTTAGAAGGACCGCCGTGCGACTGAGGAATGGTGTGGAAAATTTCTTCTTCGGGGCGACGACCCCAGCCCAGGGGCCCGGGGGTAGACCGAGGCGGAATCGTGCTTACATATTTGCCCTGTGTTCTAGTGAGGGGGGATGAGAAGGGTACGGTGCATGACAACACAGAGGTTAACGTACGGGTCATCATCATCGTCTGTGCCGATAGCATTTGCACTACAAAACGTAAGAAGACCGAGTATATGCGGTCCAGGCATGACGAGACATACTCGTTTCCATCACCCATAGGATCATCTTCCATATCGACAGCCTTTCCTTTGCCTTTTCCCTCAGGCTTTGGATCTCCGGACTTGGACTTGGACTCTGTGGGATGTGGCTCACTGACACGAAATCGTCAGCATACTGCATGTGCGATCAGGCCATGACGAAACGCACCCAACCTCGCCCTCGGGCTTGGTGTCATCGGCAGGCCGCACCACGCGCCCATCTGCATATCTACACCAGCGATACCACGACCCGCGGCCAGGCGCAAAGCACGCATGTTAGACGTGAGGATCTCATTGGACACGAACAAAGACGCACACTTCCTCGACACCCAGTTTGTCGACGTCCATCGCGTCTTGACTCGCAGGCGGCGACTTGGAGGGCTTCCCTCGACGCGCCACCTCGGGCTCAGGAACGGGCGTAGGCGCATACGCCTCGTCGATCGCCCGCTTGTACCGCGGCGTATTGAAGAATCCCCGTTTCATCGCGTCAATGTGTGTAGAGTGCACAC
>JBBPTD010001364.1:0-10415 GCA_038093895.1 Boletus aff. mottiae
TCTACGATTTAGACTGATCACCCATTGAGCCGTCGCGGTATTACATTGGCACCAGTCGGCCAACGGGTCGCTGATAGTCGAATATTCCGCCATCGTCAAGGCTTTCAATTCAATCATACTGTGTCAAAAATAATAATCAAAAACCACTACTAGCATCATATCTCCATATCTCCAAACAGAAACCTCGAAACACGTACATACACACCCGCTTTACCAAGAAAATTTCGCGATTCGATCTTTACCATTTACCAAACTGCGGCATATCCACTCCGAACCATTACAAATTGATGTTGATAGGAGAGCACGCAAGGGCGACGCCGTACTGCACGCGCATTCGAGTTTGCCTCAGACGACATGCAAGCGAAACGCCAACAACAGAATGGACTCACAAAGGTGTTTCCAGTGCAGCAAACGGTCTGCTGGGTGCAAATGCCGCCTGTAGGAGAAGCGCCGTTTATGGTGACCGGGGAGCACGTCAACCCGATCTGGGTGGTACCACCGGGCAAAAGGATCCCCAGGTAGCCAAATAACTCTTGGATCACAGAGGTGGAGGACTGTTATAAATTAGCCCTTCAGTGTTTTCAGGTCACTGGCGTAGACGAGGAAAAACTCACGCTCTGAACGCTCTGGCAGCAATTCACGGAACCACTGTTGCACACGTCGCGCAGTACAAGGTCGGTCGGGACCGCACTGGCAACCCCAACGAGGGCTATGACCGAGAATAAAACGGTAGAGGAATGAATGAACATATTCATATTGGTGTCGATTTGATGCGAGAAAGCTGTGGGTTTCAGATCAAGGAATCGGGGTTTCTGCAGGTCAGCCATGGCATATGCCCAGTTTGTATACCTTGAGCCCCCCATCCTGTGTCCTTCATTGCGCAAACATGCCTCCCTCACAAGGAGCGGGACTGAATGTGCGATGATGGAAAAATAGAGTGCCTTACATTCATTGCCGTCCTGATATCTGAACAGCATCGCGCTCGTGATCACATATTTCAGAGAGCGGTCACTCTAACCCGATGAAATCAGGGGAAGGGGAAGAGTAAGAAGGAGAGACGCAAGTCAAACCAGCCGCGAAGACCCCTAAGAGTCTGCGTCGATGGCTTGATCGCATTCCGCCCGACATCAGACTCATCAGAGATTAACAAGCTGTGATCACATCGTTCCTAAAAAAACGACCCTAAGGACGGTACAGGAAGACATATGATCGCCGAATGCAGGAACAACCTTGATGTCATAGGCTTTGGTATGTAGTTGGTTGAGACACGGTGGGCCTACTACGACTCGGAGAGGTGACGCTCCGAGTCTGGGTAACGACAACCTGAAAGGCATCGACCTATTGTGCATTAGGATAGTGAAGCCTTGAAGACACCTGGTCCACAAAGCCGGGAGTATCAGCGGTTGTTTGAATCTGCGCATCGCCATCAGCGTTCTCAACTTGAATGAGCAAAAAGGGTGAAGGGGGCTATGTTACAACGCTTAGTGCGTTGCTAACCCAACAGCAATACTTTACACCCTATTCCACGGCACGACCTCCTACTTGTATGGTCGGCCTAGATTAACGTGTTAGAAAATCCACTTTTTTACATAATGTCGTGGATGGCGACTCGGAGATGCGCTGAGGCAACATGTAACATCACGTACATCGGCGCTGGGGCCACATTGCAGAATCCAGATTGAAAGACGGTGAAGAGAGCGGAACGATGGGTATGCGAGACGCTTTGGGAGACGACAACTTATTCGACCTACCGTGCGTTGGGATAGTGAAGGCATTCAAGAAGACACTTACCAATCCATAAAGTCGGACGCATCTTGAACGAATATACGATTCTGGCCCTCACCTCAGGGAACGAAGTTCGAACTTAATGGTACATAAACTTTAGGTAAGGAGGCTACATACATGGTTACGAAGCATCTTGCGTTGCCAACTCGACAGCAATACAACTCCAATCGGACGGCATAAATCCAAAGGCTGAGCGCATCACGGCCCCCTGCTTGTAAGTACACTCTCAGGGATGTGGTCTAGATCCAGGTGTGGGAAACTGCGCTCCTTCAAGTTTCAGGGTCATGCACGACGAAATACCTTGAGTACGTAACGTCAAGTACATTGACATCGGTCCAGGGGCCACAAGGTACAATCGAATTGAAGGATGGCGCAGAGAGGCGGCCATCAACTCATCTTGCGGGGCGCCGGCAAGGTACACGAAAGATAATTTTCCAGACGTGACATCTACTAAAATGGGAGTATCCTGAAGCCAGATAGAAGGGCCACATATCTTGTCGAGATACATCAAGTAAATGCCGGGGGGCATATAAGTCTTCGAATAGATTACGAGTTCTTGAATTAGACGTGGCAGCTCTCAACGTAGAACGGAGGGAAATAAGGAATAGAAACGACCCCTCCTTGGCCAAAACCAGGGCTATCATGTTAAGTGTCATCCAGATCACCTGGTATTTGGTTGATTGAAACTACCCAAGTGGTACAGGGGGATGACTCACCCAGAATAATTTCCCTGGTCGAGGTATTTCCGCGGTGACTGCCAGTATGATGATCGGGAGAATCAGCGGCGTTAGAACTCCGGGTTCTTGGTGAAGGCAGAAGGCATAAAGTCGACAGCGACAATATAATAATCTGGATCAGAATTATGGAAACAGTTATCCAGAAGGGTGAATAGAATAATTTTTGCTTCAGTCTGAAAAATGCACTTTTTGAACGCAACCTCTGGAGGGCTTGAAATGCTCGCACACAGTGCACCAAGCTAGCCATACGAGTAGCGGCCCGAGGACCATCGGTAGATTAACACCGACGAGTAACCGGTGCGGATGTAGCGGTACAGAAGGGTGGTAGCAATAAATTAGCCACTTGGACCGGAGAGCCCGCCACCTGGTAAGAGAGCCGGTGTCACTAGTAGGCAACTGGAATGTCCAATGCGACGAAAGTTGGGTGGGTGAAGACACTAATGGCAGCGAGGGCTGCAAGGAGGTGCAGGTCGTGCTTGAGAGTACGGGTGGCATGAAAAACCTGGACATGCACCTTCTCTCGCCTTATCTTGAGGTGCGCCAGTTTACCCACTATCCGCCAAAAGAGTACAAGGCAGAGAGAAAGTAATACCGATTCAAGCAAGCTTGCAAGGGGCCGAACGTGGATGGTCCATGTCACATGGGACGACAAGCAAGAAGTACATAGAGCCAGGCGGCGAGACGCAGATCGTGAGGCGAGACTCCAGATACTGTGCCTCAGCAGGCACTTCGAATAAGACAAAAGGTTTACCAAGGACGCTGGACAAGCACAGGCGCTGGATGCGAAAGATGAGTGAAAGGTGTGTCGTCTGTTCCGCTTGCTGTAGTGTCAGACACAGATACGAACCGGCTGACATCCCACACCGTCTCTCGATGCGGAGTTTGAAAAGTACTTTTGACATTGGTCGACAATGGTCTGTTCGTCTAGCTCTGGTCTGCAGATGAAATGGCTAACGAGACAGTTGCATAAATCAACGTATCTGACCGTGTGTCGATATCCGTGTAACCCCTACCTGCAAATTTCAGGCCTCCCTCCACTTTTGTTCGGAATGCAACAACCTCCTCTACCCAAAAGCCGACCCACAACGGCGCATCATGGTCTATGCATGCAGAATATGCGAACACTTTGAAATCGGCGACAACAAATGCGTGTACAGGAATGACTTGTTGACGGTTACCAAGTAAGTCCTGGCGCATCGGCGAAGCAACAGAGTGTATATATGGTGCCGGTGGCGGCGCGATCTCTGTCATACCTTGGCATACGGGCTGAACACCTATCGTAACAGGGAGCAAGTGGGAGTGACGACTGATCTGGGTTTGGATCCCACTTTGGTACGTTACCTTCCAATAGTTTATTGCGCTCAACGTCAGCTTATCTCTTGCTGGCTATTTTAGGCGCACTCTAACATCTCATGTCCGCGCTGTGGCCACGAAGAGTGCGTAATTTGATCTTCCATGGTACCTACGCTGTTTATGTGTTCACTGTAGCGCGGTATTCTATCAGGATCAATCGAAACGGAAGGAGACGCGCATGATTCTGTTTTTCGTCTGTGTAAAGTGCAATCATAGCTTCACAGACCCATCCCTCCCACCGGAGAGTCAGCCGGACACGAGTTAGCAAGGTAGTTGTGCAGTAGATCACATTTCTGATCCTATTCACGTTTCAAATCTAGCCCAGGTTGGCATTGCAGCCACACATACGACTATGGTTAGCTAGATACATTTGATTGGATCAACGCCCGTACCATCTCCGCAGGGGCAGAAAGCAATCAAACCAGATAGAAAATTCTGAGAGAAAACGTTGCTTTTCGGTTCGGACTTCGTGTCATAACACGAACGCGTTTTTCATTACCGGTATTGCCCGGCGAGCAGGTAAGTGATATTCCCAATTGGACACTTGGCTCGCGAACCACACGGTCCACAGGCCGCATTAGTAACCTCGCAGGAGGAAACGGCCAGAGATAGCCTCGCGTTACCTTTGTTTGATGCTCAGCGGAAGTGTACTGTAAGTGAGGGACAATCTCATATCATAGAGCAACCTCGGCAAAGATGTGCAACGATTAAAATCTGCGTGGTTGGCGCATGTGTATGTCGGCTGTATCATCGCTCCACAGCTCCACCAGTTAGGCTTGGTTTCCGTTGCATGCGAGCACCAGTTCACCCGCCCAAAAGTGGCGCATACCCCGAAAATGCCATGCTTCCCGTAAGTACGTACACTGGCCTATCTGCGAAAGACTGAGCAGTGTATTGTACATGTTATCGGCCATACAGCACACCAGTCATGTGAAGGGACGGATGCTGACCATTGGGAGCGCTTATCAGGTTGAGATATGGTAAGCTGAGTTATGGTCGGTAATGATTAGAGATGGGCCGACGTATGCGTATCTGTCACTAGTCAAACAGATACTTGTGTCAACTTGATAATGATGCCGTTTTCTCGAGATTGAATACAGTATACATCGACAAGACTATATGTGACATGCTCCACATGGGAATCCGCAGTAGGGATGGAAAAACTTGTTGTGATGAATGGATGGCCCTGCGAGTCATGATTCAGAAGGTGTCGGCCGCACTAGAGAAACGGGGTCAATGACGGCGACTTGGGTGGTAGTTGCCCGTAATCGTAGACGGAGAGGACGTCTCCAAGTGGCGTATGGTGACCGCCGGCATCGCCGCGACGGAGTGCTTGGAGATGACAACGCAAGAACACCCCACGGTCGTGGGGGATGAATAGATGATACTTGGATCAATGTTTCACTGTTTCAGACTCTCAGAGTCTGTGTTCGTTCGGCCGTGCCGAGTAACAAAAATATCATTTACGACATAATCTCAGTTTCAGACACGATTCGAATTCTTCCTCGCTTGCAAGAGATATGCTCGGTGCCAACTTCTACACGGGAACGGCAATAAGGGGAGGAAACCAGCCGCATGCGGGCGTCATTATTCGAAGCTGCAAAGTTGATTCGAATCGGTGATGAACTATGTGTGGTTCGCTTGGCTCGCCCAAGTTTGCCGATTGCCGATACGACCCTGGTCGAATTCTGCGTGGTATATAAATGACCCCCCTTCTACTACCATCACGACAACCGCTCTTTTCATTCGTTGTCTTTCATTCCCTCTTAGACTAGACCACGATGAAGTTCACCGCCATCCTCGCTTTCATTGCTGCTGCCACCGTTGTCTCCGCCTCCACCAATGCTGAACGCTTGGCTCGCGGTCTCCCCCCCAACGCGCCCATGAAGCGTGCCTCCCCCGTCGAACGTGCGTCTTGTCGCCACGTCTCTTGTGGCTTGTTGTTCACCCCATCTAGGTGCTCGCCGTGGCTACCCCTCGGACAAGCCTCACAAGTGCAACAGTGGCTCGTTACATTGCTGCAACAGTGTTGAGAAAGCTGGCCATGGAGGTAAAATCGATGACTTGTTGTCGCTCGTGGGCATCGCCGTCGTCCTCGATGACATGGTCGGTTCCAACTGCAGCCCCATCAGTGCCGTTGGAGGCGGCGGTTCGCACTGGTAAGTCTTTAAAATGACAGGTTGACTCTCAGTTAACGGTTTTTTTTAAATAGCACACAACAAACCGTTTGCTGCAAAAATGTTCATCAGAACGGTTTTATCAATACTGGCTGCAGTCCTGGTGAGTGACCTTCAATTGGGTGTTGTCACATCTGTGTTACTTATTCGATCCTCAAGTCAACATCGGCTAGAGCGCTGTCCACTCCTTTTTGTTTTGATTCTGCAACTCGTTATAAAGGTTCATTAATAATACCCCTTTTTTACTTCTCCCCAACTGGCTCTATTGTTTTGCCGGCCTGCTGCTCTCAATCGAACATTTGCAGATTTTCTTAGAATACTCGTATTCCCTGTAGCGTTGTGATTGCTGTGAAGAACTGCAGTATTGTTCTGAGCTCGGGAATGAAAATTTAAAGTTTGAAGTAAGGAATGGTGTTACCTCAACGCAAGTAGTCTGGTAACCCTAAACTCGAATTGCTATGTAATTTGACGGGCTTGTCTCTCCATCATGAGGGTGGACGATCCGATCCAGGGCTCTACTTTGCATTATATCCGTATTTGTTCTCAACAGTTCACACCTTGTTGTCAGTGGCGCGCGATCCAGGTCCGCGAGCCTGCACTTGGTGATGACACTGCTGGAGATGGAGATGGATAGCAAGATTGGAAACCACCGCTCAGAGCCGAATTCAGCGCCGAGGACCCATCTATCATATCAACTGAGGGTGACTAATGCGAACAGGCTGTGGTCTAGGTACCGGGATGCCCTGTCCGCTTGGGAACATGCCGTGCACAGCTGCGTTGGGTATAGATCTGGTAAGGCCATCCATCCATTTTCAAGTTGCATCAAAAAAAAAAAAAAAAAGGAACGTGACAATGACTCGTACGTACACATGACACGGCGGTCCAACGATATTTGATGCGCTCGCGAGCACCTTGAGAACAAATTACAGACCTAGGTCCAGCCTTTCCTTGCCTGCCTGCATGTTACATTTTGAGATGGGCCACGTAAATATTGCATTTCGAGTTGAAGGACACGAAATTTGAGCTTGGTGTTCTATATTGCCGAGCGTGTGGCTAAACGTCCGATGAGATGGAACTGGGTGGCAGTCGTCGTTCTCGCATGCTTTGCGAGATCTATTCGACCGAACAATGCGTGGAAACACCGCGGGACACCAACCAGGGCACCATAGCGGTACTCCCTAACGGGGTTCTTTCAAGAGCTGTAACCCATCGGCGAACGGTGTACGTATCGACAGCGAGAAGGATAGTGGCCGAAGATAGCGCCCAAAGGAACCGCCAGGCATCGCACAAGCCACAAACCTTGTTTGTCAAAAACTGTATGGTACTCACGGAGATTGCCGGGTGGCTTGGGGAGGGCACACACCAATCCCAAACCAACGTACCAAGTCACAAGTACACCGCCCACGCCGACGTCGAGATGCCCAGAAGTACGTCTTTTTTCTGGCTGAGATTGCGAGCTCGACTGACCACTCTTCCAGTCTACAAGCCAGGAAAAGTAACTCTTTCTCATCCGTTGCAGAAAGTCAACTAATGTGTTACTCACTCTAGGTTGCCATCGTCTTGCAGGGCCGTCAGGCAGGCAAAAAGGTCGTCGTCATCAAGCAGCTCGACGAGGGAACCAAGGAGCGTCCCTACCCCCACGCGATCGTTGCTGGCGTTGAGCGTTATCCGCAAAAAGTCACCCGCCGCATGGGAACCAAGAAGGTGCAACGAAGGAACCGAGTAAAGCCTTTTATCAAGGTTAGCCTTTCAGATCTTATCTTCGCCATGTCGCGACCAAATACCGTTCCTTATGCAGATCGTCAACTACTCGCATCTCTTCCCTACTCGTTACGCTTTGGAGTTGGAGAATCTCAAGGGAGTGGTCGCAGCAGAGACTTTCAAGGAGCCTTCATCACGACAGGACGCTCGCAAGAACATCAAGAAATTATTCGAGGAGCGATACCAGAGCGGAAAGAACAAGTGGTTCTTCCAAGCACTTCGTGTAAGTAATGCCGCACAAGCACGGTCTCTGATATCTGATAGTTACCTCTCTCTCAGTTTTGATTGTATCCTTATGTCGCGGTATTGGGGTGGTGACAGAAAACTACATGTACCCTACATGTCTTGACATGACATATGATCTGCATATGCACCTTTTACTTAGCCCGCAGCTTCTACACAAATATTCCTTCAAGGTACGCGCTGCGAGCAATGGGAATGTGCAGTACACCGTACCCACCAGACCAAATCAACTGGCTTTTATTACCGTAATCGTACTCATGGAAATGTCTCCCGCGAAAAAGGGTAGAAAGAAAAGGAATGTCAAATTTCGTCTAGTATAAAAGTCGACAGCAGAAAGGTAATAAGCGTATGCATGCCAGTGTGATGTTCTCACAGAGCACTTGCACCTGTTGGAGATCAATGTCGTGTTAGTCCAAGTCCGCCAAGCGCAGGCAAAGATAGCGGGGAAACGCACCAGTAATAATGTCGACCAACTCGTTCGTGATGGCAGCTTGGCGACCACGGTTGTATTGCATTGTGAGAGAGCCAATCATGTCCTTTGCGTTCTTTGACGCGTTGTCCATGGCGTTACGACTGTCGGTGCACATAAGATGTCGCATCGAATCACGGTTGAGATGGGTTGTACGTACCGAGCACTCTGTTCGCATGCGTGTGCCTCGACAAGGGCAGCATAAATGGCGTTCGCTAGTGAGAACTCTGCCAGATCTTTGGTGACATCATCCTCCATCTCATATGCGCGGAAACCAGCTTCAAAGAACATATATAAGCACATACACAAGACAGCAGACAAGAAGCTTACGAGACTCCTTGAACGTGTTCTCGTTCGCAACCTGGACAATTTTAGGTTCATACGAGATCGCCGAGACAAATCCATTGTGCACGATAGCGATGGAATCGTACTCGACACCACTCTTGACGATCAGGTCAGCCACGCCGGCAGCGTCCGCAAAGGTAGGAATGTCGCGTCCAATTTGGTTAAAAGTGAGAGCAAGGTTCTTGCCAAGTACACGAGCAAGCTGAGCCTTGGACTTGTCACCAATGACCATGACGGGCGAATCAGCATCGACGGGATTCTCAGTGTCCGCGATCGCACGGCGGGTGGCTTTCGACACGGAGGAATGAATACCACCGCAGAGACCCTTGTCTGAGGAGATGACGATGAAGAGTTTGCGCTTGGCAGGCGTCTCTGAGGGAGTGTGGTCAAAGATTTCTGAGTGACGGGTAGGGTCTACTTAGTGAACGGTCACACAGATGTGAACGGGACGCACCAGAGTTGGCGACACCGTATTGTTTGCCTGCAATCATGGCGCGCTGCGCTTTTGCAAGCTTGGTGGACGCAATCATCTTCATCGACTAGGCAAGACAGCAACTCAATACCGTCTCGCTCTCGTGCCAGAAAGCGACCTACTTTGGTTATTTTCTCAATGTTCCTCACCGACTTGAGCCGCAGCTCGATTTCGCGGAGGGTGGCCATGTTGCGGGCATTTTGAGGGGCAGCACCGTGACGGTAAGCTTGCTGGGTAGCAATGCGAGCAACGGACTGCCTGGCAAACATGGAGAAGAAAGAGGTCAGGGTAAGTGTAATTACACTCGGAGGACATCGGCGACGAGCGAGCGGAGTTCCCACATCCCCGCCGAAGTTCGTGCGCCGACCCAAAACTCGGCATCGACCCAGCTGATGACAAGTGACGCGATATCGACGACGAGCAGCGCAGCATCCTCATCGCATCGACGACCACGACGATATCGACATGGCATCGGAAGAACCGTTGTTTGACCCATCGCTGAAAAAGCGCAAGAAAAAGACTGTTGCGTTCACCGAAGACCCTCTCGGGCCAGAGGCGGACCCGACGACCCCAGCACCGACCACGCTCGAGAGCACGACCACCAATGGCGATGCAGTCGACCTCGGCCCCGCCACTGTCCATGAGCAGATGAAGCGCAATGAGACTGTAGAAGACGGCGATGGGGACGGGGACGATCAGAAACAGGACGATGAATTCAAGTCAATGTTCCCCGACGGGCTCAAGAAGAAAAAGAAGAAGAAAGACATACCCATGGATCTCGTATGTCATGCATTCCTCATCGTTTATACGTGTCTTGTCTGACACATCCTGGAAAATCAGCCCGCAGATGGCTCTGACACAATCACACAAGTAGGCGGCTCGTCTGCCGCGATCCCTTCCGAAGACCTCGACTTTTCTGATATGAAGAAGAAGAAGAAATCATCCAAGAAAAAAGCGATGGAAGAGTTTGAAAAAGAATTCGAGGAATCGAAATCGAAAGATACCGCAGAGGGAGACGATCTCGAGATTGACGATGGAGAACACCTCTACGACATCGACGAAGCGGAGCTTGG
>JBBPTD010001365.1:0-10396 GCA_038093895.1 Boletus aff. mottiae
TTGAAACCCTTGTGTTCCCTAGTGGAACGTCTTCCTTGGACTTCGTGCTACCATTAAGTGCACGCTATCTCTTTGAACCTTTGAACCTTAGTCTTTCGAGGCTACGCTCGTCCCTACCTGGGCCAAGCGTAACAACAATTACCTGCCTGGATTGGTCTGCTGGTGCACTGAAACATGGTACAAGGCATGGCCATTGTGCAGAGTTTGGATCGGGCAGACTTATGACTGATGCACATTGCAATCACATTAGTGTTTACCTGACCACACCTAAATTCCTTGAGACACAGGTTGTTGTTTCACAACAGGGGGATTTGGAGCATAAAAGCATGATGCCAAGTTTACATATCTAAGTCTGTGGTCAAACATGCTAGGTATTACCCTCTTGACACTGGCTTCTTGCACTTTGGTCAGAGTTTATTCACATACTACCCCCACTGAATGTCAGAATGTTCTGCAGCTCAAGTGTCTTACAACTGGCACTATCAATAAATAAATGCATGAGATAGTAGAGTACAACCACATGGAATGACAAGCAATATCTCTCTATGAAATTTGGGATCTCTCACTGCCTAATGAGAGACATGGAGTACAATGCATGCCTGCACATGCCACCTCTTACAATGATGTTTGTCATTTGTCATCTGATGGTACAGTACTCTCTATGGATCTTGCCCACTTTGCTATTGATGATGTGTGGTATTCCTTGACCCTATGGGGTTGGTACAAACTCAAGGCATCAGAAAGCGAAGAAATGCTGATATGTGCAAATAATGAGGTGTCAATATGATCAAGTAAACACAGATGAGGATCATTACATACCTCAAGTTGAGTACTTGAACCTGTTGAAAGGATGCGTACTTACAGTCACATGACCTTATATTAAGTAAGCATTACAAAGCATATATAAGACTCAACTGAGTCTGAATATAAAAGATCTCTCTTGACCAGCAACCACTATCATCTCTGAGAACTTCCAACCCTCCAAGATAAGTAACTCTAGAGTAGATTCCTAAGTAGCCCATGTGACAATGCCAGCTACTAGCTATTGCAACAGGTTATGAGCCCTGCAGCTCTGACTATGTGGTTTACCACTTGTCATCTGCTCATGAGTGAAACCCTTGGACATTGGCTGTCCTGAGCAGAAACACTGGATGCTCTTTGATGCGGTAATGCTCAAGAGCAGCAGCTATCAGACTCTGAATGTAGGGGGTCACTATAACCCTACATTCTGGAAGCTCTGACTGTTCAGTGACATGAATGTTTTTCTTGCTCCCATTTATTGGTTCATACTGACATGTCACACTTCCAAGAACCTACATATCACAATGCCTATCCCTTGATGTCTCACCATCCTTGAAAGCTTCGATGACCCAACCACCAATTGGTCTGATGCTCCTGGTCCCTCATGGGAAGAAGGACACCCCTATGGCAACTGGACAGGACCTTATGGTCCTACATGGGAAGATCTCCCAGGCTTTGATTTTGACCTCCCACAATGGGATATTGTCACAATCCATATTTCTCCTGACTGGTCTAGCTCCGGTGGAGGTCTGGAGGTGTCGAGATAAAGGTGTACCAGAGCTATTTGAGGTTACAAGTCAAGTCCGAGTTTGATGGACCGAAGTCCGTTTGGACAAGGCACGTAGGAGGTGCCGACATGGGTTACTGACTAGCAGCGATGCCTGGAGGTGTTGGAGGGCAAAATGACCAGAGGAGTGGAGTTGTTGAGGACATCAGTGCAGGATTTATGTGTCATGCCCTTGTCAGACTCACAGGTCCTCGTATTTTGGAGGTTTGGGGTGAAGGTTATGAGAGGGTGTATATAGACAGGAGGGTTGGGTATGATAGACAAGGCTATGAATAGTAAGACAAGGAGGTCGGACGAGATTTAGATAGTTTCGACAAGATATTCATACTGTACTACAATGGAGAATACAGAAGTGTTATATACACTAAAAGTCTGGAGGAGATCTAGATCCGTAAATACTGTGCGAGGCGAAGTACATAGGAGCAGAATGATGATCAGAGCAGAGCATGGAACACAGCTGGGGCAGGCTGTACCGATCAACAGGTGAAATGCAAGCTAGAGCTGAAGGGGGTTGATTAGAGATACAGAATTTGAAGGTACAAGTCCGAGGTATGTCTGTTGACTTGAGGTCAAAGGTTGTCTGAGGTATTCCAGAGTTGGAATGGAGTTGGACTTGTCAATATCTAGGTCTGAGGTCAAATGGTGTTCCGAGGTATTCTGGAGTTGGACTTGGTGAACTTCTGGGTCGTGACAGATATGGAATATCAGAACAATGAAGAAATCTACCAAGAATACTACTCTGTCCATGACTGGCTTGAGGACAATACACTCTTGCCAGATGTCCCAGAGGATGTATCTCCACCAGCTGCCACTGGCCTCCATTACCAGCGCATTCACTCCGCCTTCACAGAGGATGGCCCTTTTGGCACTCCTGCCTCCATCACTCTCCTTGAACATATTGAGGAGACCCCCCCCCACTGAATCCCCTCAAAAGAATGAAAGCGACATAAAGGAGGTGGAGATGAGCACAAGTGACATGGATGTTGACAAGTTCATGGAGAGACCCTTCAATGAGGTGCCCCAGTGGCAAGTCCCTCTCTTCCTTTGTCTGTCTCTAGCAGGCACTGATGCACGGATTTTTTCACCTCAGATTGTATATAATTTACATATGCCTGTAGTAGATAGTGACAATGCTACTACTGCCCCTCCCTTCTCTATGTGTGACTGCTGTAAAAAGCAGAAAATAACTAAGAGTAAAGGAAAGGAAAGAGAACATGATGACCACCTTCCTCATGACATGTGGCTCCTCGACTTAGGAGCTTCATCCCATTACACCAACAATCTAAATGATCTGGTTGAGTATTCTGCATTTACACAACCCACCTACTCCCAGACAGCTAACAGTCATGTGCTGATTAAAGGCAAAGGTACAGCGATTATTCACTTTCAAGGTAGACTTGTGCAGTTATTGCTGGTCATTTATATGCCATCATGCACCATAAAACTCATATCTATGGGTACCTTGTTAACTGATGCCTGCATGATGCTCCAGACCAATCCCGGTCATATCAATATATTTGATAAATGCACTAAGCAAATGGTACTAAGTTTCCACCCTCATGGTGACACAATGTACTGGATGTGTGCCCCCACTGTTCGTCCTCAAGCCGACTTATTGTCTATGGCCTCTGTGGACTATGAACTTCTCCACTGCCATTTAGGCCACCCTTCATGTGATGTGCTCTGTACTGCAAAGAAGCACATCAAGGACTTTCTGGATGTCGATATTCTGTCCACTGTTCCTATATGCTCTGGTTGTGAGTTTGGTAAACAACCCAACTGTACTTTTTCTCATAGTGAGAAGCATGCAAGCGCTCCCTTTGAGTTAATTCATTCTGACCTCAAATCATTTGAAATCGAATCATACCATAAGTACAAGTATGTGGTCATCTTTTATGATAACTATACCTCCATGGCTTGGGTAGTCCTAATTAAAACTAAGGACCAGACACTTCGTGCAACCAAGCAATTCCACGCCTTTGTCCACACTCAGTTCAATGCCATGATAAAACACTGGTGCTATGATGCAGGGGGAGAATACACCTCCAAAGCTTTCACTGAGTATATGTGCAATAATGGCATACACATACAACAATCCGCCCCCTATGCTCACCAGCAGAATGGACATGTGGAACACCTCCTATAATGGACAAGGCACAACCCATGCGACTGCAGGCTTGCCTACCTGATTCCTATTGGGAGTTCACAGTACTACATGCACTTCATGTGTATAATCGCACCCCTTCACATTGGCTCCAATGGAAAATGCCATCCAAGATGCTCACAGACAAAAAGCCTATTTTTTTGCATCTTCAGGCTTTTGGCTGTGGTGCATACGTCCACTTACCAGTCGAGACTTGCAAAGGCAAATTGCAGCCTAAATTGCAACTGATGATCTACCTGGGCATATCTGCTAGTAGTGATTCAAACTACCTCTTCATGTGCCCTAACAACACGCTACACATGTCAGCCCATGCCATATTTGGTGAGCACCTCTTCCCAAGGTGTTCAAAGGCTCAGCTGCACCGGCCTGTTAACCACCCACCGTGTTCTCACTCTCATGATGATGAATCTTTGGATTCTGATTCTGAACTCTCAGACTTGGAGTCAGATGTGGAAATTGCTCCTCCTACTGTCCATCATTGCCTGGCCCCCAGGCCAATTACTCCACCTCCAGCAGCACCTCCTAGGGTACCTGCACCACCTCCGGTTACCCCACCTCCTCGTCCACCTCTGCCTCCATCTGCTCAGCCAGAGTGTCCACAGCCAGAGCACTGCGCCCCCTTCCATCCCAGAAATATATATGGGGAATGCCATGAACTGCTAAAGCAGCTCCAAGACATTGAACGCACCTCTGACTGGTGCAGACTTGTTGGAGAAGCACTGGCTGGACCTTCAGATTCACCTATTGTCCCTGGAGGAATGCCTCTGTTCCCAACTCCATCGGAAGAAGATGTAGAGCATATAACCAGGGAAGGGGGAGACACATTGGTTTCATACCTCTGCAGCTGTGCTTTTTCGCTGGAAACAGAACAGTCCAATGTGAATTACTGCGAATGGACATACTGCGAAATCCTCAAGTTACCACAAGAGGAACAAAACCTTTGGTGTAAAGCCTGCCACGATGAGTTACAAATACTCAAGGATCGCAAGGTCTATGAAATTGTGGATCGACCTGCAAACAGGAAGGTGATTAAAAACTGATGGGTCATTGATGTTAAATCAGATGGTAGAAAGAAAGCCTGGCTCATTGCCAAAGGCTTCTTCCAAGTAGAAGGGATTGATTTCGATCAAATATTCTCCCCCATCATATGCTTCAAGACAGTGCAGTGCATGCTCGCCCTTGCAGCAACAGAGAACTGGTACATCACCAGTCTTGACATCCGATCCGCCTATCTATATGGCAAACTGGATGAAGAACTCTACATGGACTTTCCCAAAGGCTTTATGCCCCCTCATTTCAAAGGGAAGGTCTTGAGACTACTATGTGCCCTATATGGCCTTAAGCAAGCCAGACTAGCTTGGTGGTGTGAACTCGACAAATCCATGAAGGAACTGGGCTTCACATGTCTTAAAACAGATGCTGGCCTATTCATCTATTGCAAGGGCAAAGAGCTCATCCTAGCAATCATCTATGTAGATGATGCCATCTTCTGTGGCCCCAACAAAACTTTTGTAGACAAGGTTAAGGCTACATTCATGAAGAAGTGGGACTGTCGCAACTTAGGAGAAACACACAAATTCCTAAGAATGAACATATGTCGAGATGGTCAAACGATTAAGATAGACCAGTGAGAATACCTCAACAAAGTCATAGAGTGATGTGGCATGACTAATGCAAAAATCACCAACACCCCTCTCCCTCAGGGCTACTATCCAGAGAAGAATGATCTCCCCATCCAACTGGAACTTCAGACACGATTCCAACAGGTCATTGGATCATTGCTGTATCTTATGATTGGCACAAGACCTGACATCTCATATGTGTTACAACTCACCTCGGCAACACCTGGTTGCACCATTCTTTTCTTTTCTCAAGCCTTCCTCTGACCACTCTGTCACTGGAAACCCCGCCCCCTCGCCCTCGCCCCTTCGCCCTCATCCCCTCGTCCCCTCGTCCTCGCCCTCGTCTCCTTAGATCTCTCTAGACTTCCTATGGACCTTGTACATCGTCTTCTTCTTTGTCCCTTGAACTCTCGTCTTGTCTTCATCTTCCTTGTACCCATATCTCGGGTTCCTTCAACTTCTTTGCCTCATGTTCCCTTATCTCAGACTCTGTACCATTATCTTGGTTCCTCGTCTTCTCTTCCCTTTGATCCCCGTGTCTTCGACTTCTCTCGGACCCTGTACCATTATCTTGGTTCCTTAGATCTCCTCGGACTTCCTTGTATCTCTTTGTCTCTGTCTTTGTTTCCTTTCTTGTCCTTGGTCCGTGTGCAGCCACGCACAGTATATAAACTCTCGCCTATGTACCTTGTACCCCATCTTGGTCTACCTTCAGGTGGACACCATTGTACCCTTGTATCAACATCCTTGCATCTCCTTGTTGTCCACCTTAGCAGGCCAGCAACCTTGAATCTCCTCTCCTCATGACTGCGCGTCCCTTTGTCCTTGAGGAATCATGCCCTCTACCTTCACCCCTTGAACGCGTGGCCAACCTGCTGGCTAAGGTTCCACTTCTTGGTTCTACCAGCCGTCGCCACTACAGTAGGACCAGTCGTAACAATATGCAGTTACCCAACTCGCCTGCATGTCTGCAAACCCATCAGAAGAGCATCTGAATAAGGGTCTATACATCTGCTGGTACCTTCTCGGTATCCAAGACTACTCTCTCATATACAGCGGCAAGACTGGTAAAGGCATCATCGCCTCCACTGACTCTGATTGGGGACAAGACAAAGTCACGTCTCACTTGCAAACAGGTTTCTACCTGAAATTCGCAGATGGTGTGTTCTTGTGGAACTCACACTTACAAAAGACCACAGCTCTGTCTTCTATGGAAGCTGAGTACATGGCCTTGAGCAACTGTATGTGCCAGGCTATTTGGATTCATCAAATGATGGAAGAACTTGGCTGTCACCTTGTCCCCATCCCTGTTTGTGGTGACAATCAAGGTTCGCTCTTTATTGCACAGAACCCAGTTACTGAAAAATGTTCCAAATACATCCAGATCCATTACCACTTCGTACATGATGCTGTGATGCTATGGAAGCAGGTAGAGCTGCTCTTTATCCCAGGGACTGACAATCCCACGGATATGTTCACTAAGAACCTTGGACATGTCAAGTTCAAGGAGTTTCACTCCCAGCTCGGTTTGTAATTCAACTCATTGTCATAAAACTGTGCAGACACTCTATTTACTTTATATTCCTCACTTTTATATCTATGTATTTACCATATACTAGACAAGGGGGAGTGTTGAAAGGACATGTACTTACAGTCACATGACCTTATATTAAGTAAGCATTACAAAGCATATATAAGACTCAACTGAGTCTGAATATAAAAGATCTCTCTTGACCAGCAACCGCTATCATCTCTGAGAACTCCCAACCCTCCAAGGTAAGTAACTCTAGAGTAGATTCCTAAGTAGCCTGTGTGGCAACGCCGGCTACTAGCTATTGCAACAGAACCCTTCATAGGGATGTCACCAAGGAACAACAACAATTCAGCTCCAGGATCCACATGGCTTGACCATGACTGGACCAAGTCATGCAAGGGACTTAGAGGGGGCCATGGGCCATCATCCAAGAGCTTTGGATGGTGGATTTCATCATCTCTGTGGTAGGGCACTCCTCCATCAGTGACCAACACTCTTGAATCAAACACCAGTGTGAATCCTCTATCATTCAAGATGTTGGTCAGCCAGGTTTGTGACCCCTCACCAGCTGTAAAACAACCATCACCTCTGCTGAAATTTCTGATCATGGTTGTTTACCTACAGGAACATCAGGACCAATCTGAAATTTGTGTTGAGCAAGCTTCCCTGGAGGGCAATGCAATCAAAAGAATAGATATTACTCTTGGTTGTCCAGCTGTCTGTCTCTTCTGACAAAATTTGCTTTGGTGCACTGAAGCACAATGCTCCTGGCCAAGGAGTAGGCCTTTGGAGACAAGCCAATGCTTTGGGTATATTTCCCACAGTGAAGTGTTTCCAAAATCAACTAAGTGAGCAGTGTAGTCCACATTAAAGAGCACATTATTCTTGTTACGCTTGGCCCGGGTAGGGACGAGCGTAGCCTCGAAAGACTAAGGTTCGTAGGTTCAAAGAGATAGCGTGCACTTAATGGTAGCATGAAGTCCAAGGAAGACGTTCCACTAGGGAACTTCGAGGGTTCTTAGGTTCAAGGGTTCTGAGGTTCAAGGCAACTGGTCAAAATGCCAGAAGGAGCTTTGAGACGAAGGAGTGGATTCAAGGTATTGATCGAGGAGATCTAAGCTAAAGTACATGGATAGGTATAGCGGGTTTTTATACCCGGTTACAAGACTAAGGGCAGGCATATTCAAGGCAGGTCATAGAACGCGATAGAAGGAAATGGAATGTGGAGGAAGTAATCGCTGACGAAGCAATTGAGATAAGGGATAAGAGATAGTAAGCATTGGTGAGTCAGCGATAAAGGAAATAGTGTCCGGGTCGAGAGTTGAACAAGTGAGTTCAGTATAGGTACGAGACGAGTGCGAGAAAAGTGTAAAGAGAAAGAAGGAGAAAAGAGTAAGTTGTAACAATTCTGTCTTTTGGTTAGACAACAGAGATGACAATGAGGATTTCTACTCTGACATATGCAGTTCAGGTCACAATGGACAACTGAACAGAATGTACTATGTGTTATTCCTTCGAACTTTTGGCAGTGATGGAACAACATACAGTACTAACAAGATCCAAAGGCAAGACTAGCAAAGACTGGAGTAAACTGAGCTGTAGTTATAAGTACAGGAGGAAATACTCAAAGTGCCCAGTACTCCATTTGTCTCTACTGTTGAGGACAGTAGGTGCCACAAGAGTAAAGCAAGTGACAAGAGGAAGGTATGTGCCTAGTGGGAGGTACTCACTAGGTCTGAGAGTAGAGGTTACTAGCTTGAGGAGCAGAGGAGCTATAGAAGCAAGGTGAAAGAGCTTGTATAAGAACTGAGGAGAGCGATACAGAGTGAGCTCCCCTCTATATAGTGTACAGATATTGTTTGTACCTGTATGCCTCTACTCTAGGGTAGGTAAAGATAAAAGATAGGAATGAGTTGTAATGTACAATGAATGATAAGAGTTCTATCTGTAGCCAATAGCAATAATGGCAGTTATCTATGATGTCATGTGATGAGTCAAATGTGATAGTGTAATTGGACCTAGTGTCTGAAGTTCTGGACCACTTATGTAATTAGGTCTAGAATCTGGGTTATATAAAAGAAGAGCAGAAAGTGAATACCCAGATTGTCAAGTCCAGTTCCTCTGAGTTCAAGTCTGGCAGAGGTCTGAAGGTATAAGGGCTAAAACTCCAGAGATGTGGAACAAAGTCCAGAGGGTATGGACCAAAGTCCAGTTGGAGATGAGGTGTAGGGGATCCAGCATTGGCCATTGACTGACAGCAGTGTCCAGAGTTATGGAGGAGGGTTTACCAGGAAATGGAGGGGTTGAGGACATTGGTGCAGGACTTATGTGTTGTGCCCATGCCAGGCTCATGGTCCTCATATTTCAGAGTAGAGGAAGTGGTAAATGAAGCCAGACTCAAAAGGAGGTAACTTAGATTTGATATTCATACTGAAGGTATGACAGAGAAAGTACAGGAGTTATATACAGTAGAGACCCAGAGGAAGTCTGGGTCTGAAGCTACTGTGTAAAGGTGATGTACATAGGAAGAGAATGCTGATCGATGGAGCATGGAACACAGCTGAGACAGGCTGTACCGATTGACAGGTAGAATGTAGACTATAACCAAAGGAGGTTAATGAAGGTACAAGCCTGGAGTTACAACTCTGTGCATGTCCAATGAATCTCCTGTACAAGTCTGAGGTTTTCTGAATAGGGGCTAAGGAGATGATCTTCAGAGATGAACTCCTAAGGAAACTTCTAAGGGAGTTTGTCAGAGGTGTGACCTGGAGTTGGTCAGAGGTGACCAAACAGGGGTTGGTCTGAGTTGTACAGAGGTGGCCAAATAGGGGTTGGAATGGGATATGTCAGATTTCAACACTCTTCACTAGAAATATAAATTATCATGAAAATGGAGATAAAGTCAAACTCTTTCATTCATGCTTGAAGGCAATCTTTCCAAGGTTCTTGGTAAAGATATCTGTTAACTGTTGCTGGGAAGGAACATAGAATACTTCAGCTTCACCTTCCTCAACAGCCTCCCAAATATAGTGTTCATGGATGTGAATTTAGTTCATCCTTCAGAATAGTTCAACTTCACCTTCTTCAACAGCCTCCCAAATATAGTGTTCAGGGATGCAAACATGTTTAGTTCATCCTTCTTGAGCTGGATTTGAAGCAAGAAACATAGCTCCCTGATTATCAACACATAGGAGAATAGTGAAAAGGGGGAAGGAAAGTTCCTTGAACAGATTGTGGATCCATTGGATCTGTCTGCAACATTCTGTCATTCCACAGTATTCTGCTTCAATGTATGAAAGTTGAACTCTCTTCTGTCATTTGGATAGCCAGGACACAATTTCATTCACAAGAAAGATGAAATGGCCCTTAAAGACTCACTTGTAGAGTGAAGCTTGCTAGGTTGCTACTTGCTAGAGAAAGACAAAAGAGAAGAGATGATAGAGTCGCCTTTAAGGGGAGAACTCCAAGAGAACAAGACTGGGGAGTCT
>JBBPTD010001366.1:0-10385 GCA_038093895.1 Boletus aff. mottiae
TCTTGTAATGGAATCTCCAAATGCCAGCCTTCCTGTCCATGTGGAAAGAA
The DNA here is from genome assembly GCA_038093895.1 of Boletus aff. mottiae. NCBI lineage: Eukaryota > Fungi > Basidiomycota > Agaricomycetes > Boletales > Boletaceae > Boletus > Boletus aff. mottiae. The sequence goes on from JBBPTD010001366.1 coordinate 51, forward strand.
GAGAACATAGTGAAGAGGCAGATAGGATGGTTTGAGGTTGCTGATACGACGTAGGCCACCACCTTGAAGACGAAGGATAATGTCACGATTTACTGTAACAACCTGAGAGCCATCACCAGGGACTATTGCAGCTATCTCATCCACAGTGGGGAGATTGTATCTTCCAGGTTCATTGCCCTGTTGCAGATGAAGTCTCATTCTTACATTGTCATGTTCCTCTGGAGGCTTGGCCTGCCAATCATGAGTTTGTAATTGAAAGGTATTATAGACTTGGACTCACCCTCATGATTTCATAGGCCTGCTTGTAGAGTGGAGCATAGGGATTGATGTCCCTAAGGGTGGTATGCAAGTCCAGCAAGATTCCAGGATCCAGTTGAGGGTTGTATTGGACACGCCTATTGGTTGCCTCCTCTGGATCATAGATATAGAGCTGAGCAAAGGAGGGTTGGAGATCATTTGGTGGTATGAGGGCACCCATGAGATGGTGAAGTGTACCATGAATGCGAAATGATGAGGGACCAGATCCTTGGATGGCTTGATTGTCCATGTCAACTCCCACAGAAGTAAATGCCAGAGTATTGTTATACTGGCGAATCTTCTTCTTGAACTGCCTGTGATCTTGAGGATCATCAAACAAATCCTGAAGCACACGTGGCCACTGTTGAATGGGAGGGAGCTGAACTTGACCCTGAAGACAGCAGATGCCAAAGCGAGGATTATGAACACCAGAGTTGATGAGCTTTTCTGAGATGAAGTGAAGGGCATGGCAATTAGGGCACTGGATGTTCATGGGACCCAAAGAGTGGAGTTCAAGAGGTTCAGCATATGGTTTTCCACCAGGAGGAATACGATAGGGTGGTGGTGGTTGAGGATCATTGGAATGATGAGAGCTGCCATCAGAGCTAGAGCCAGAGTTAGAATCGAGTCGAGTCGAGTCTGAGCTGAAGTCTGAGCTGGAGTCTGAGCTAGAGCTGGAATCATCAGGATCAGAATCAGAATTGGAATTTGATGATGAATGTCTAGATGCAGAGGATCTGACTGGACCACCAGCAGAAGCATCTAGATCTGGGAAATTCTGATCTATATCATGACCAAATTGCCTTGCTTGATCTTGCTCATATTGTTCTGCTGAGTGCTGAGTATATTCTCTCAAAGCCTGTGAGAGCAAAGCCTGAGAAAGCTGTTGGACTTGTTGAACTGCAAGCTGCTCCTGAAGATCATGCTCCTGCTGTTGTTGTTGTACTGCATGCAGTTGCTCCTGAAGAAGTCTCTGATGATCCAGTTGTTGTCTCTGTAATTCCTGCTGCTGTAGTACCTCTTGCTGCACTTGAAGAAGTCTTTGATGATGTAAGACCTCTCTCTGCTGTGCCTCTTGCTGCTCCTGAAGAAGTCTTTGCTGATGTAAGACCTCTCTCTGCTGTGCCTCTTGCTGCTCCTGAAGAAGTCTTTGATGATGTAGCTCCTCTCTCTGTAGTATTCCATGCTGCATCTGAAGAATTCTTTGCTGATGTAACTCCTCTCTCTGCAATGCCTCCTGCTGCTCCTGAAGAACTCTTTGATGTTCTAACTCCTCTCTCTGCAATATCTCTTGCTGCACCTGAAGGATTCTTTGCTGATGCAACTCCTCTCTTTGTAAAGCCTCCTGCTGCTCCTGAAGAACTCTTTGATGTTCTAACTCCTCTCTTTGCAATATCTCTTGCTGTACCTGAAGAAGTCTTTGCTGATGTAACTGTTCTCTTCACATTGCCTCTTGTTCTCTCTCAACAATTCTTTGATTATGTAGCTCTTGTTATTGTAATACTTCCTGCTGAACCTCAAAAAGCCTTTGCTGCTCCATTTCCTGCCTTAGCAACAGCTCATGCTGCAATTGCATTTAACGATGATGCTCTTGCTCTTGTTGCTGCTGCTGCTGCTGCTGCTGTTGTAGCTGTTGCAATCTTAGGAAATTAGAATGTTCCTGTTCTTGCTGAACTTGCTGATATCTCTGGTCCTGCATCTCATGATGAAAATTGATAACATGCTGATGAATTTGTGGGTTTTGTGGAAGAGGCTGAACAGGACCAGGATCAGGAAGAACAGCAGAGGAATGATTTTGTCTTCTATTATGCCTTCTCTGATGAGACTGATTAAATCCATTCAATAGGCAAGCATTGTAATTCACCTGAGCACCCATTTGAGGAAGGTTCTGAGGCTGTGGAGGGGGTGGTACAAATGGTTGATAGAATGGTTGATAGAGTGGTTGATAGGGTGGTTCCATAGGTGGTTGAGGAAGGGGTGGTAGCATTGAAAGGGGTGGGGGAGACAATTTGTTCCTGTACATGTGTTGCATATCATGATGCACAATTCGATGGTGAGGTATGCCAGGATATTGATGAACAGGAACAGGAGGATGGATCTGAAATCCATAGTACTTAGCATTTAGAACATTTATAGTAGAATAAAATTGACTCACTATCAAAGCAATAGGTACATTGACTGAGATGGAGATTGCATTGCAGGATTTGGTCAATGACGGGATGGGGGAGAGCCAAGCTGACATTGATCATGTTGGGGAGAAGTAGGGGGAGTAGACCTAATAGAAAGTTCATATAGTATATCAAGATAGATTTCAGAAATACTTACATTTTAACTCAAAGATGATGTCACAAACGCCCCTATTTTTCCCTATTTTTCCTTATTTTTCCCAGTGCTCATTCACTCACAATTCACTGAATACTACAATAGCACCTATGCTTGCTCATTTGCACAAAGTTCCCACAAAGCCCAACATTCTCCCACAATATTGATCTTGCAGTGATGCACTCTAGATTAACATGAGACATGCCTCATGCACGCCTCATGCATCCTATCCAATTCATGCCCACACAGATATGCTTATCCTCCAGTAAACGCTCTCCTCATGTCACCTCATGTTTCCCAGTATCAGACCTAGTAATACATGTATAGTAACTGTATATAAGCACTGCATGGTCTGTGCACCTGTACTAGTAGTATAAATACTATAGCCAAGTAGTACAAGGCTCTCTAGTCTTGTTCTCTTGGAGTTTTCCCAGAACAACTCACCTAGTACTCTTGTTGCTTCAAACACTAGACCCTTAGGTGGGTTCTGGTTGTTTCACTAGAACAAGACTATACTAACCACCACGGTCTAGCTAACCGCTCCAGGACCCCCATCACCACTTTATCACCACCATCTTGATTAATAGAACCAAGTAGGTTATTGATAGGCCGCTCACGCTATGCTATTAACCCCACACTCTGGTAGTGCCTTACTACCACATCTCCAACATCTACGTGTATGCAGTTGCAGGAAGGATAGGCCTTCCCCCACCAGCATCTCTGCCCTCAGATCCATCCGCTGAACCATCCACCAATGTCCCTTTCCCAGACATCTTTGGTCTGGTACTGGACATAGCAGTATGGTTGGACTCATACGATCTGAACGAGTACAACCCCTCAGATTACAAGGAACAGATAGGAAGGGCCGAGACACATCTACAGGTACCGATCAACTAGTCACTAGTTGAGTATGGATTAGGACTGATGAGTCCATATATAGGAATGGGACAAGTTATTTGACTACAATAGCAGCCTAGACCAAAGCTATAGGACATTGGTCAACAAAACCACTCTAGCACCAGAGGACGCCCCCAGCACTTGCTACTGGGTGTTATGACTGGTCCCACTGTAGCAGCGACAGCCGGTGGAACCAAGAAGTAGAACCTTAGCCAGCGGGTTGGCCATGCGTTCATGGGAACGAAGGATTGAGGGCAGGATTCCTCAGGTAACGGAGGGACGTGCAGTCACGAGTGAAGGAGGTTCATGGTTGCTGGCTTACTAGGTAGACGGCACAGTGGTGGTACAAGGATGAGAGTACAAAGGGGCATCTACCATAAGGTAGACTAAGATAGGGTACAAGATACATAGACGAGGGCTTTATATAGTGTGTGTGGCTGCGCATGGACCAAGACAAGAAAGGAAATAAAGACAGAGATGAGGAGATACGAGGAAGTCTGAGGGGATCTAAGGAACCAAGATAGTGGTATAAGGTCTGAGATAAGATGAGGACATGGGGATCAAAGAGAAGAGAAGACGAGGAACCAAAGTAATGGTACAGGGTCTGAGATACGAGGCAAAGAAGACAAGGAGATGAAGGTACCCGAGATATGGGTACAAGGTCCAAGAGAAGAGAATGAGGACAAGGTGACAGAGAAGAAGACAAAGGAAGACGACGTACACGTCCATAGGGAGTCTAAGGAGATCTAAGAGGGCAGGGGACGATGGGGTGAGGATGAGGAGACGAGGGTGATGAGGGTGAGGGGACAAAGGCGATGAGGGCAAGGGGACAAGGGGTTCCAGAGATGGGGTAGTCTGAGGAAGTCAAAAAGAAAAGAATGACATCATGTGATGCCATGAGTTGTAACACTGGGCCTCAACTATCAACACCACCGACTTACCAGGTCAGTTAGCATGGAGTAACACCGTAAACACAAAACACCATCTAACCCCAACACTAGCAGATCAGGAGATTATATACCTGCCTATTGGGTCCCCAACATACAACCCTAGCACTCTGACACAGGCACCATCTGAGTTACCAGAACCCATTGATTGGGAACCAATCCACACCGCACTCACCCACAGATCTGCCCATCATTTCAAATGTCTCAGAAATAGCTCTGACCATTCGCTTAAAGAGAGTGAGACAGAGAGAATCCACAGAGCTATATGCAAGGGAATACAGCTTGGTATTGAGCAGTCCAGAGATCTTAACCGGATTGAGATTACTCAACGACAGGTACAGCAGGCCACAGATCATATCAGGGAACAGATACAGATCAGAGAGAGATCTCCTACCTCTATCCCTCATATTCCTAACCTACCTCGCTGGTACTGCATTCCTGACAGTATTACTGGTTATCGCCCTAGTACACTTCAACCCCTCACAACTCTTAGGACACCTCTTTGTTACTGTCCATATTAGCAGGACATACTCCATTGTAACAATAAATGAGATTTCTGAAAACATTGTACCATATGCTAAGAACCCTGAGCCAAGAAATCAGGAACCAATAAGACATCTTGAAAGAGTGAACAGAGGAAGGAACTTCACACAGAGAAGAAGAACCCTTCATCTCCAGTTCATTAATCAGTAATGTATTCATGCCACTCAGGAAGCCGCAATAGCTGAACAAGAAGCCACTGCCAAAGCAGGACTTCCTAATGCACTGATAAGAGCAATAAGGGTTCCTGCATCTAACGTCCAACCTTTCATGGTTCCATGCCCAAACTTGGACTTTAGTTTTCAAAACCAGCCACCTTTCAACCCTACACCAGCAGCTGCTTGTGCAGAACTTGTAGACAAACTACAAGCAGGAGAATCTGTGCTAGCTGATTACTCAGACTCTGCCTCTGAATCAGAAGAAAACTTTAATTACCCTGCCTGATTCAATATGTCCGCAATTGCCAATCTATTTGCCAAGTTACAAACCACTCTGGCTCACACTAGTATGTCTTCCACACAAGATAGATGGGACTCAATCATCAATATGCTTTCCACTACACTTTCTGCTTGTGATAATCTTGGTACTGACACTATTCGCCTCAAAATGAAAGTCTCTGTTCTCAAACAAGAAAACAGTGATCTAAGAGATCAACTTACTGATCTAGAAACCTCCAGAACTGCCACCGGATCTACCAGAAGAGGATATACCCAGAAAGTCGAAATCTTTGCAGATCCAGGAGACTATAATGGAAGCTGTGCCAAGTTTGATGAATGGTGGGCTAAGATACAAGCATGGCTACACTTAAACACTACAGCTATACCACCCAGTTCCTATACTGCGGTCCAAGCAGTTCTATCATGACTCAAAGGACCCACTGTAGGAAAGTTTGCCAAAACTTGACTGGCTCAAGGATCTACCTATCTATGGCAAAATCTTGAAGAGGAACTACCTAAGTTCTTCAGACATGCAAATCAGCAAGACTGGGCTCTTATGGAGCTTAATAAGTTCCATCAAGGAGATCTGAAAACCGGTCCATTTATCATTAAGTTTGAATCCCTATACAATATGGCAGGTATTGATGGAGCACACACCTGTGCCATACTTGAAAGGGCTATGAGACCCTCTATTCTCATACAGATCACTAGAGAAGAGAAGAGACAGATGGACATTGGTTCCTATGTCAAAATAGTATCAAAAATCAGATCCACCCAAGAATCAATCGGACTTATCCTTGGATGATCAGAAAAGAAGTCTTATCATGGTGACACAATGAATATTGGTCTCATTGAGGATGATGAAACCCTCACTAACTCTAACTTCCTTGATCTTAACTTCACTAAGAAGTCTCGCAAACAATGACCCTCGAAGGGATCATCTGAATCTAGTTGCTTCAATTGTGGAGGTCATGGACACTTCACCAAGGATTGTAAGAAACCAAACTCCCACTGTGGGCATTGCAATTGGTCAAGAGGACAACACAAACCAATCTGGTCCACTAATTCCAAACCCGCACAATCATGGGATCAAGTACAAGAATCTTTACCTCGCACTTGTCAAGGAATGACCTTTGATAAAGTCCATGCACTTTTTCAATCTATGCCATCTGACTTTAAGGGAAAAGACAAAGCAGTTTGAATGAACTGGCAAGCAAACTGCATCCTGTCTTGCAAGTTCCAAAATTTCCTCATCTATATATTCAAGTCTAGAGGGGTCTTTGATTGATTCTGAGCTTGGCCAGAACTTCATACTGGTGCTTCATTCCTCTAATAACAAACTAGCAAACCCAGGACAGATACCCCTACTGGAAGTTGTTGAAGTAAATTCGTTACACACAACTCCATCTACTATTAAACAGAAACACATTGACATTTGATGAATGTATTCCTTCCTGTCTGAGGCAGACATAGAAGGATTGATTGGCCTATATCAACAACTGTTAGACAAGTTTGCAGTTTCCTAGGTCTCACTAATTTCTATCGAAGATTCATAGAGAACTACACACAAGTTGCTTGTCCACTCAATGATCTTACTAAGAAAGATAACCCATTCAAATGGACTGAGTCACAACAAAACACGTTTGACATGCTTAAAAGGAAGTTCACCACTGTGCCTATCCTCACATTCCCTGATAATGATAAAACATTCCACTTGGAATCTGATGCCTCAGACTTTGCCACAGGAGCTGTGCTCTCTATTGAGATTGATGGCAAATGGCACCCAGTTGCTTATTCCTCCCATTTGATGTCACCAGAAGAATGTAACTATCCAATTGCAAATAAGGAAATGCTCAGTGTTATCAGAGCCTTAGAACTCTGGCGCCACTATCTAGAAGGAGCTTGATTTGAATTCAAGATATGGAATGATCATGAAAACCTTCAATGGTTCATGGTCTGACAAGATCTTAACTGACATCAAGCCCAATGGGCTCAATATTTATCTCACTTTCACTTTAAATGGCTACATAAACCTGGAACCTCTATGGGTAAAGCTGATGCTCTCTCTTGACAAGAAGATCATGCTGAAGGGAAAGAAAATGATAATAAAGGAGTATTGGTCATACCTAATCAACCATTCGTCAATCATTCGTCAAACGTTCATCAGCTATTGGAACAAAATCAGACCATTGTCCACTTAACAACCAATGCTGACACTATCTGTGATCAGATCAGAGATGCTACCTTTAAACTAAAGGAAACTGATGTAACAAAGTTGTTACAGACACTATAACTCGCAATCTAGTTTCGTCTCTCATCGCTTACAACATAGCTAACCCTTAGCAGATAACCCTTATCTTATCAAGTCACGTGCTAGTCACATGACCTTATCTCGGCTGTGCAACACATGTTGTACTTATATCATCCTCATGCTCATCTCATGCTTTTCCCTTTGACTCACTTTCCCTTATCGTCCAATAGCATTAACCCCTCTTATCTAGGCAGTGCTTATCTATGCCTCGCGGTACCCAGTCTCAGATATAGTTACTACTTATAGTCTAGCACAGCATGGTCTGTGCACGGTCTCTCTTAGTATATATAGTCGTACCCATAGTAGTATAGACCTTAGTCTATATCTCCTGTTGTTTCCCTTAGTCCTTCCTTGAGGCCTAACAAGCCTAATAGATCCTCGTTAACAACAGCCTAGTCTCCAGCAAGCAGTTTATAGGACTACTTGACCCTTGTCAGGACTTTGGTTGTTACAAAAGTTATGCAAGGAAAATTAGGTCTGTATGGAGCAAAAAGAATTGCTAGCAGACGAAAATGAAATTGACATGTGCTTCCAAGAAGCTTTCCAAGAAATGGCTTGGACCCTATGTGATCACAGATCTAATTGGGCCTAATGCAGTCAAGCTATGCTTGTTACACACTATAAGAATTCACCCAGTTGTGAATATCTCTCATGTCAAGCCTTACAAAGAACATCTTGATGGTCAGTCCACATTCCACCCTGGTCCAGTGGAGGTCACAGAGGAATGCAATGTTGAATTTGAGATTGATTATATTGCAGACTCTAGATGGAAAGGTCATCACCTCTAATTCCTCATTTATTGGCAAGGATATTCTGATGAAGATCACACTTGGGAACCCAAATCTAACCTGTCTAATGTCAGGACAGCTATAAATGAATTTCATTCTGCTTATCTGAATGCACCGAGGTGGCTTCAAATGACATCATTCAAATTCTTTGACTTATTCAAGCATTGTGGCAAGCCCATACCTGAAGTACCAGAGAATCATCTTCCATTTGATCAACTTGACATTGATTGAACCCCTGGGGTGTGTCAGGGTTAACAACGTGCTTATACTTTGTGCTTCTGGTTGAGCCTTGCTCCCATAGTGTTCTCGTTCGCCACCTCCCTTGCCCTTTTCTATTGCACTATGACCTATGTTAATCCATGCCATCTTAAGTGGGTTATCAATATGCCCAGCTTGTTGTATTGTCGACCTACATGCTTCAGTGACCCTGCGGAAATCTGCAAATATTATGAGAACAACCCTAATGTCATTCACTATCTGAATGACTATATAGATTCTGCCAGTGATCTAACTAGCAATTTGGCTGATGCACCTGGCCCCTCTTGGGATTATGGTTTCCCTGACCACTGGAACATGGTCTATGAGAATAACAGTGAGGTGTTTACTATACGCAACACTCACTCTTTATGGGGATCAGAGGAGGGGACTGTTCCTGATCTCAATACTCCTTCAGCTTCCGATGACTGGGGTGATGCTGATTATGTGCAGGATTTCTCTGCTGACTTTGATGAAACTGGATGGCCACATGGTGCTTGATCATGGAACAATCCATGTCCCTTTACTTTTTTTTGGCCCCCTACTCTTCTAGCTGATGCTGAGCAGCAACAGACTCTGCGCAACTGGCACACTGCCATGCAGTGGCCATTTGACGAGTCCTTGATCAATCAGGATGCTTGATCATAGGAGGGGGGTAGTGTTACAAACGCCTCTATTTTTCTCTATTTTTCCTTATTTTTCCTGGTACTCATTCACTCACAATTCACTGAATACTACAATAGCCCCTATGCTCACTTATTCACACAAAGTTCCCACAAAGCCCAACATTCTCCCACAATATTGATCTTGCAGTGACACGCTCTAGATTAACATGAGACACACCTCATGCACACCTCATACCCCCTATCCAACTCATGCCTGCATAGGTATGCTTATCCTCCAGTAAATGCTCTCCTTATGTCGCCTCATGTTTCCCAGTATCAGACCTAGTAATACATGTATAGTAACTGTAGATAAGCACTGCATGGTCTGTGCACCTGTACTAGTAGTATAAATACTATAGCCAAGTAGTACAAGGCTCTCTAGTCTTGTTTTCCCAGAACAACTCACCTAGTACTCTTGTCACTTCAAACACTAGACCCTTAGGTGGGTTCTGGTCATTTCAGATTAGAAATATTCAAATCCAAGGTGTGGTAAGATCCAGGTAGGGGGAAGGTTCAGGTAGTCCAAGTCCAGGTAGTCCAGGTACAGGTACAGGTCTAGGGAGTAAAGGTCCAGGTCTTCAGAAAGGTAGCCAAGGATGCACACCAATCCTCTGCTTTACACAGTAGTGCCAAGAGTTAACTAAAAGGCAACCAGGACAGGAGTATGACAGAGATAAAGGCAAAAAGCCTGAGACAAAATGAATGGTAACAGCAAGAAAGAAAAGACAGATCAAAGACCTGGCAGTCTCCCTGGCAGCCTCCAATCAGTCTCTACTCTGTAGTGGAATCAGAGATCTCAGGACAACTAGCAAACACACAGAGTTGAGTCTGTGAAGCTAGGTAGTAGAGACTTGATGACACTTCTTCCCAGACAGC
>JBBPTD010001367.1:0-10381 GCA_038093895.1 Boletus aff. mottiae
TAAGAAACCGAACAAGATGGCTGAAAAACTCAGACGACGTGCTACGTGACAGTCAGAACCATAGGACGGGAAGTAACAGTGACGATACATGTAAAGTGGGGTGTTGATCAATGATTGATGTGTGGCACCACGAAGTAGATGCTCGCTCGTCATTGTCAATGCTATTGCGCCAAGAGATGGAAGACCCATTAATTGACGCTCTGATTTGGTGACCATAACGACTGAAGACATGCGTCCATCCTGGCTTCGATGCTGCGGTTGGCGCATTGACCGAAGCACGAACCTTTCAGGCTATCGGCACAACCAAAAATGAAGCGTACGGTCGAGGGAACGATCCGAATTAGTATGCCCTTCGAAACGACGCTCATGATAGATACTTACCATTGAAAATGCATGTGATTGGGATCAGCGGCTGAACGGTTCGAACCTCATTGGATAGAGAAAGCTTGAACCTTTTCTATCTCTATCTCTCGTGCTAGGCAGGAGATTACGTGGAAACAACCTTCGCATTCGATTGGTTATTTGAACTTTTTCTGGGCCGGTCCTGCAACGACTGTCTATCACCAACTGGCATGTCGTGAAGCCGCCGAAGCACAAAACTACTCCTTGGTAAGCGGTATGCATTGTGGATTATTCCCGGTGCCAACTTGTTCCTCATGCTTCCGAATAACATCTCACAAATGACAGCAGTGGGTGCGATGTTACATCCCGGTGGACCGGTGCAGTCACCTCGGAGTGGTTTGGCATTGTCCATGTCCAGTAGAGGTGGACGAGGTGAGCATAAAGAGGTGCACGTGGCGTATTTGCGGTGAGCGGGGACCAGAAATTGTTGAGGCAGTTGAATGAGTTGGATAATGCCGAGAAGGTGTTGATGTGAGGTGTTTGTGTGAAACGCAGAGACACACGAACAAGTCTTCGAGCACGAGGAAGATCTCAAGGAGGTCCAGACTCCAGGGAGTCAACTTCTCGCCTAGTAACGCGACGCGACTCGACTCGGACTTGTGCACCAGCCAGTGTTCTGCGGGTCAGTGAACAGGAGTCACAGTCACTGACCGTAAATTGTGGGAAAGTCAGTAAACTTTGCCACCATTTGTTTGGCCGTGACTTTCAGCAGTTCTGAGATCCTCTACCAGGTAACCAAGTCGTGACTCGCTAGATAGTAGATGGTCATACCTATGACCTATCAGCCAATAGGCTTTGATTACATAACTTCCAGCTGGAACTTCTGGTACTGCACGTGTTCAGTTTACTTGAGTTCATGGGAAAGTTCATACATGAACATTTACTAACTCATGTGAACATTTACTGACCTGCAGAACACTGGCACCAGCTCTACCAAAGCATGCTACAAGTTGTACCATGCAATCACAGTGAGAAGAATCAATAACAGACTGGGTAAAATCCTCTCTGTTTCAACTGGGGATCTACAACAACTAGGTGGGCCTTTATATACAATAAATGAGGGGTGCTGGTTACGTTGTAGGGTGTAGGGTCGCGAGAATAAATGATACTGTATCAAGTAACGACTGGACAGTTTATGATAGAGGCAGTGTCCAAGGAATGAAGGGTAGACAGGATAAATAACAATCAGGTATTGTCTGACAGACAGTCACGGCAGCGCTGTTACATACCGTCACGCTCTGGGATACCTCGATATCCACTCGGCTCAGTCTTATTCAACACCCTCAACACATACAGTCAATGTTGATATGGAAAGAATCACCACTGCATTGTACAGCTCTTCATTCGACCTCGACACGGCCCTGACGCTATACGACCGTCTCAACGAGCTTTCTGCACTGTGGTTCGCAGTGAGTCAGATGAAACTTCCTTGTATCGCATTCAAACTCCCGGCTCTTTTGCCTTATCGCACAGACACTGCTGCTTTTGGGACAGTGGAAATCACAACGAGACAAGACCTCTCTCGGATGAAGACCCTGTATCTCGTTCACCCTTGGTTGGATGCTCTTCTCGAGCAGGAAGACATTCGCAGATGCGCCACCACCCTCACCGAACACAGAGATCTCGGACGAGGAATTTGACGATGATGATCCCTTGCTACTCCCTGAACCTGAGTCGCCGCTACACAATGCTCCCGAGCATGTTGCCCCCATGGATAAAGGGACACGAGCACGGCGGTCCGTTGCACGTCTTAGACAGCCTTTGGGGGCACTCTTGCTCATGCCGGTCGCATCGAGTCGACGTGGGACGGATTACAAGCGGGTTGCGGCTGATGGCTTGATCAGGAACTTGTCGCTGGCTGATATCCTGGACAATGTACGGACGCTTGATGTACTGTAGCTTGGGTAGTTTCTAGGTCCCTTTCTATTTCAACGTTCCTCATTATCGCAGAACCCTGTGTGATAATATGGTTCTGAGGCAATATTAGTAGCAGTGTTTGGCAACACCCTTGGAATCAAACAAACTACAACTATTCTTCCTACTACGACCATGGCACTCTGCCTATCCAAGCGCATCCTCTGCGCTGTCCCCGAACCCATATACACATACACCTCTGTCCGCACCCACTCCACCTCTCCCTACGGCCGGTCCCACATCCAGAAAAAACACCCCCGGTCGCTCCCCGCCCCCGTCGTTCCCCACTTTCTCCAACACGTCACCCGCGCCGACGGATCCACATTCACACACTGGACGACCTCCCCCCGATCCAAGCTCATCCTGACGCGCGACACGACCAACCATCCGCTCTGGAACGCGACCGAACGGGTGTGTGGGGCGTCGTCGGAGAGGAGCCAGGACGAGGAGGAGGAAGGGACGGGTCGCATGACGAGGTTTAGGAAGCGGTTTGGGGAGGGGATTGGGGCGGACGAGTGGCTTACGTTGCAGGCGGATGTGGAGGGTGAGCAGGAGCCAGCGATGGCCAAGGAGAGTCCGACCAAGAGCGGAGGTGCGAAAAAGAAGAAGTGAACTAGGTCAGTCGCGTTTTGCGTTTGCGACGGGGCAACAGTCTGACTCTGACTCGCAGTTGTCTCTACTGATGGTTCCTTAATGACAATGCACTATTTTATAAGTATGCGAGCGTGCACTCGTCTGATATCTATCCGTTCTTGTTGTCCTCGTCCGACCCCGACTTTTTATCGACCGTAGCCTTGGTCCATCCCAACGCCCCACTCAACCTCAACCCCGTACCGCCCTCGATCCCCTCCACCACACGCCTCACACCCTTTTCTAATCCTTCCCTTCCCTCTCTATACTTGTCTCCGAGCATCCCCAACGCCATACGCGTATGCGCGACGCTCGTCTGCCTGATCTCGCCCGCGCGCGGTGCATATGTCCCCTCGAGTTCCTCCATCCAACCACCCACACGACCCGCCGTGCGCGGCAGGAAATACGCAAACGCGCCCACAAACGACAAAGGTGGCAAGAGGAACCGGACAGGGAGCGCACGCGAACGAACGACGACGGAGGCTGTCAGCGCAGATATACCCGTGTAGAGCAGGCCGGGGTTGAGTGGCTCCGTAGGGTCCCGGAAGGCGTGTAGGCGGGCTACATACATGGGACGACGTGTGAAGGTCAGGTCAAGTATGTGCCTAGAGAAAAAAAAACGAATGGACGTACATTCGACTGCCTCTTCGACGCGAATCCATCGATCAATCGCACCTTGTACATGCGTCCTCGCACCGAAGTAATACCCACACACCTCCCGCCTCACCTGTCCAATACGCAACTCGAGCGGCGACGGTGTGTCGAGCAGGACCAACGTCGGTATGGGGCGTGGGTACATCGAGAGCTGCGAGAACGAAAAGTGTGTGTTTTGAGTACGAGTAGAATACATTGGGTGGACGAAATGGCAACCTTGTCTGGGAGATCTGGAAAGATGGTTCTGAGTGGTTCACTGGCACTGGTGACAGGCTCTGAGTCGACCACACTCTGAACAGGTTCGACCACTGCGTTGGCGCTCTGGCTCTGAGCGGGTACTTCTGGTACTGGAACGACGTCTGCTGGGCCTGGGGTACTCTGCTCCTCGCTGTGACTCGTCTCTGAGTCTACAACGACGGTCCCAACTGCGCCAGCCGAGGCCATTAAATAGGCTGTTCGTGAAGCACGAAACTAATATGTAGGTCCAGGTGAGTACGGCAAGGCAAGGACGCGAAACCAAACTTGTACTGACCGCATGCCTGTGAAACATGGTATGTAGCGTCTTGTCGTGCTCGACACCGAGCTATAAATGACGATGAGGTCTCCTGCACGAGACACGGCAAGGACGGAAGGATGCGTGAGAAAGTTCTCATTGATACTGCGAGACTAAGGTAGCGATAAGTAATAGATGGTAGAGTATGTACAGTACTAATGTGTAGACCAACTGTCCGCTCGATACATAAAGTCCTTGGAGTAGCCCTTTCCAAACATTTACATAGCTTCCTACCCTCAAGCTTAAACGACAATCACGGTTTCGTTCAAATAATTCACGATCGGCGCGTACTCGGCCTACGTCGACCCAACGTCAGCACACGTCCTCGCACATGACGCAAAAACACAACTCACCCCGACCAAAAACAGGTTAAGCACGTTCAACGACGCCTTCCCAGTAAAATACTGCGGCACCTTGACTGTATAATTCGCATAATACTGTCCACGTATGGGCGTGTACACGCCTTGGTACAACACGTTGCCCAGAAAGCTGCTCGCGGGGTCACATTGGCCGCCGTGGCATTGCGAGAGACCAATGACGAGCGCGACGTTGTCAATGTTCTCGGGGTAGCCCTGGTGCGCGCCGAGTCGTTCAGATGAGCGAAAATAAATAGCGTCACGCGTAGGAATGACATACCCCCATACCGACTTGGACGGTGATGTTGCGACCCGCGATGAGCTTGCTTCCGGGGCGAGGGTACAAGAGCTGCGTCGACTGCGCCAACACAGAGCTAGCCAACAATGCAAGCGACAGTACGGCGTTGAACAATTGCATGGTTATACACGGGCGGGTATGAACACGAGCTTAGAGATGAAGGTGGAAGGATCGGATCGCTGAAGAGTGCGAATGCGGGATGCGACTTGATTCTGATGGGCCGCTTTATATCCCCAGGTGGATCCGAATTTTCAGCGACAACCTGACTCGTAGCACGGCCGCAATCGCAAATGAAAAAAAGGGGTTACGGGGACCTGACCGTGCCCGGCACGCCTTGAATACGAGACATGCCGGGTTTCGCCAAGCAAGGCTGTGGAGTCGAGATGTCGGCCTCGGATCAAATGATGGGCAAGACGTCATTAATCATGTTTTGTTCTGTTCAACTCTTCATCAGACATGTTCGATGAATGAATGTGTGAATGTGCACAGATGTAGATGCACGTGCATCTGCCGGCTATACCTGGAGGCTGGTACCTGCAGCGAGTCCGACCGCCCGACGTTGCCCCGACTCCTGAGTTCTCCCGCGAGTATTTTGTCGCTTGAGCATGACTATGATCTTGCCTGCAACTGTCAGTGTCCGCACCTCCGAGTCAACGGTCACCACTGAGCGGTCGACCACCATCACGGTGCTGCCTGTGAAACATGGTATGTAGCGTCTTGATACAGTGTCAGACTAAGGTAGCGATATTATGTAAGTAGTAGATGGTAGATGTACAGTACTCCGAAAACATTTACATAGCTTCAGCCCCTTACTCAAGCTTAAACGACAGTCACGTTTTCGTTCAAATAATCCACGATCGGCTCGTACTCGGCCTACGTCGACCCAACGTCAGTACACGTCCTCGCACATGACGCAAAAACGCAACTCACCCCGACCAAAAATAAATTGATCACGTTCAACGACGCATTCCCAGTAAACGTCTGCGGCACCTGGACCGTGTAATTCGCATAATTCTGACCAGGTATGGGCGTGTACACTCCTTGGTACAACACGTTGCCCACGTAGCTGCTCGCGGGGTAACATTGGCCGCCGTAGCATTGCGCGAGACCAATGACGAGCCCGACGTTGTCAATGTTCTCGGGGAAGCCCTGTTGTGTGCGCGGAATCGTTCAGATGAGCGAGGATATGCGTCACGCGTAGGAATGACGTACCCCCATACCGACTTGGACGGTGATGCTGCTCCCCCCGGTGAGCGTGCTTCCGGGGGGAGGATACAAGAGCTGCGTCGACTGCGCCAACACAGAGCTAGCCAACAACGCAAGAGACAGCGCGGCCTTGAACAATTGCATGGTTATATATGAACACGAGCTTGGAGGGAAAAAAGAGATGAAGGTGGAAGGATTGGATCACTGAAGAGTGCGAATGCGGGATGCGACTTGATTCTGATGGGCTGCTTTATATCCTCCAGGTGGATTCGAATTTTCATGGACAACACTGGCTCGTAGCACGGCAGTGGCCGGAAATGAAAAAGGAGTTACGGGTTCGACGGACTGCCGCCGGGTGCAAGTGTCTTTGCACATTAATGTTCGGGGGGACCTGACCGTGCCCGGCGGCAGGCCTTGAATACGAGACATGCCAAGCAAGGCTGTGGAGTCGGCCTCGGATCGGATTATGGGCGAGACGTCATTAATCATGTTCTGTTCACTGTTCGATGCATCAGACATGTTCGATGAATGAATGTAATGTGCACAAAGAACGGCCCGACACCAGATGTAGATGCACGTGCATCCGCCGAGTCCGACCAAACAACGATGCCCGACGTGCACCGTCCCGTCGGAAGACGAACGTGAGGTACACCGCCCGACTCCCGCGAGTGTTTTGTTGCTTGAGCATGACTGTTCTTGCTTGCGGATCCTGACGCAATTGTCAGTGCACCTCAACGGCCACCACTGACCTCCGTGCGATGCCCGGTCGTCATGGACCCCGTCACCGCACCGCTGGACAGACACCCACCTTCACATGATACGGGAGAGCATGCCCGTTTTCGTCTCTGGGGTTCTTGGGTGTTACTCTGCTAGCCTGGGTCAGCTGCAGCTCCCTGTCAGAACATGGGTGAATGGTACCGCAGGGCGGGCAACGCCGGTTTCAATGACGCAACAGTGGAACATGAGCGGGAATACGCGCTCGGACTCTTTGCACCAGGCTCATCCGTTGCGATGCTGTGCTGGGGCGGCAAATGGAGGAGGTCCGCAGCCCTTGTCCAAGTAGTCTGGTGACCAGACCGGTCTATGAGGCTGTCCAATGGAGACAAAAAGAAAAACTGACCAAAAGGTCAGCTAGGAAGAGCTACGGTGAAGTTGTATCGCCGCCACCACACAAGCCAAGACCCCGGGGTGAAAATGGACATCGAATCGTCGTAGGTGGGTGTAAGCCGGACCTACATCAAGGGCACTAATCATCCAAGACAAAGAGGCGAGACGCGAGCAAAGAATATACGATGGGTACTATCGAAGCCGTGGTAATGCATTGCAAAGTGGCATGGTAGTGCAAAAGGTTACTTGTGCGTATCTGAGTAGTCTGGTAGCTAATAAATATGGAAGATAGACATGTACCTAGGCAATTAGTCCCGGCAGTGTCTGGTCGTGCCATTGCAACGAACCACCCATTCATACGGAGAAATGATGGACCCCATATCATTGTCAAGTCGAACTCTCAAAGAAGCCAGCTTGCATCAGATGGGTGGTGTGTTCTTCTCGATGCGCAACGATTTGCTTATCGACTGAACGACGCCAAATGGGTACCCCGATCTGACGCGGTACGTTAGCCATCAATCCAACATACGGACAGTAAGGAAGACCAACCCAAGCGACGATGTCCAGTATGCTGTCAAACAACGCGTTTGATCTCGGCGAACATCCTCTCGTCGAGGCCCTGAACAGACTTGTAATCAAATCCGCCGTGATGTGAAAGTCACCGCTCTCGACGCCTTTGAAGAGGCCTTCGGCAGCTTGGACTGCAGTCAGACCTTCGTCCGTCGACTCGATTTTGCGTGTGATGGCAGGCTTGGTCTTGTTCTCCTCATCAAACCCAGGCGTGTACATCGTAGGAGGGAAGAAGATGTGGGTGGTGATACCGTAGAGGATGCCCTCGGAGCGAAGGCATTCTGCTAGGGCTACAAGTCCAAGGTAAGTGCTCACCATCCATTCGAGACACGAACAAGCATACCTCGTAAAGCATGCTTGGCGGGAGAGTAGGAAGAATAGCCGACAAACGACATGAATCCGAGGGTCGACGAAACGAGTATAATTTTGCCTTTTTGTCCTCGCCTCGCCATCTCTTTTGTGGCTGCCTAGACATGACTGTAAAACGAAAGTAAAGAGACCACAAGGCCGGCTTACCCAGGCAGTCCAAGCTTGTACCCAGTAACCATCCCTCATTCCGTTTTCGAGTTCTGCCTCGCCCATCTCCACGAGGAACATGGGCTTTGAAGCGCCTGCACAACAAAAGACGGCGTCTGGGAATTCATTGTGACCGGCTGTGGCCGCTGCCAAAGCCTCGGAGGATGCAGAAGCAGAAGCGAGAGAGAAGGAAAATGCTTGAAAAGATTGCTCAGGTGATATACGAAGCGCCTGTGCAAATGGAGATAACAGACGCCGAGAAAAGCACGAGACAGTACAGGAATGAGCACAAGACAAGACGGATCACGGGCTACAACGCACCTCGAGCTCTTTCAGCGCATCGTCTAGCTTGCTCTGCGTCCGTGCAACGATGGAAATGTTGGCACCTTTTTTGACGAGAATTTTTGCGAGGGCGAGTCCGAGGCCTTGACTACCGCCCGTGATGTAGACGTGCTAGCAATGAGTGAGTCAGTCTGACACAGATACCCGGTGGACAGCAAGCGAAAAAACGCACTTTCCCTTTTGGATCCCATTTTTTCTTATCGAGTCCAAAGACCATGGAAGAGAGTAAGATGAGGGAGAGTGCAATAAGAGTAAGTTCGGGCCACGCAGAGAATGAGAGGGACATGCAAAAGTCTGGTGAGTGTCGGCGACCAAGGAAAAGTCCGGTATGTAGTAAAAAGCTTATGTACTAGTAAAATTGTCCCATGGGGTAGAATGACCTCGAGGCTAGGCACTTGAAACAAGCAAAAAGGGTTCACACCTTGGAAGATGTCGTGCTCGATTAATAACCCCACTTTGGAAGAAAGGACTCGAGCCGCACATCGAGGTGGAAAAACGCGTTCTTGCTCAATTATCGATCTTGTCAGGACGACGACGACACAATGTAGCGGGGCAGTCATGGGGTGAGCAGATAAAGTGCGGCTTTTCCCCATTTACTTACACGTTGATAAGTAGGAGACGCCCAAATGGGCGTACGCAAGGCTTCATCCTCACTATTGTTTATGATCTGGAAAAATCCCCGACTCACGACAAACTACAAACGTTTTGCAAGATCGTTCGGGATGGCGCGTTCAGTTGGGCATGGAGCGATACATTAAATCCGATCACTTCGTGCTCCAAGAAGCCCTGGTGGCCATGTTCAAGTGGTACCAGAATTCCGCCTTGGTGATCGTCTTCCTTGGTGGTGTTCGCTCTTCGTCGCAGCTCGGTGCTCTCGTGAGGCCACGTCACATCTCCCATCACCGATTCCGGACGCCGAGATGGACAGAATCATTGCCAGTTCTTCATTCGACCTCGACGTAGCACTGTCGTTATACAGCCATCTCAACAAGCTTCCCGCACCATGGTTCGCAGCGAGTCGGATGAAACTTCCATGTATTGCGTTTAAACTCCTACTCTTTCACCATATCGGACGCGTTCTGGCTCACAACAAGACAAGATCTCTCAGATGAAGTCTCTGTATCTCGTTCACCCTTGGAGATAATGGAGAGATCTCTGACGAGGAATTTGACGACGATACGTCTCCTCTTCCACATGCCGCTCCCGAGCACGGCGGTTCGTTGCGCGTCTCAGACGGCCGTTCGGAGCGCTCTTGCTCACGCTGGTAACATCGAGTCGACGTGGGACGGATTACAGGCGGGTTGTGGGTGATAGCTTGGTCACGGTGCAATTCCAGGAGAGTGTCTCACTTGGTGACACTCTATGACGTCAGTACGAGTCGCCGGACACGACCAATAGGGTACTGAAGTTCTGGTCCTACGTCCCGCGTGAGTGGGTTGACGTACGAGTGTATGAAAGTGTGCACTTGGACTCTGTCCGAGACAGCGTTCGGGTATTCTTAGCGTCTGGCCTTGCAGAGCTCAGATATCGAAACCGGACGTCATTGGTTGGGGAGACCAGTGGATTGGAACCAAAACAATCGAGCCCACAATGTAGGATTAGCTTCGAATCGCGTCCGATCTCGGGCAAGAGTCACCTAGAGACTACGTCTCGACCAGACACAAGCGCCGAAAACACGAGGTGTGCACGGGCCACGACTTATTAAGAGCGGTGTGTAAATAATGGGAGAAGCCGCACTTTATCGATCTATCCCTGCCCTGCTGCTGTGTCGTTGATGGCTGCGTCGTCGACAACGACCGGTGAGTCTTGACAAGATGAAGCGCACATCGATGC
>JBBPTD010001368.1:0-10364 GCA_038093895.1 Boletus aff. mottiae
TATTGTTTGTACCTGTATGCCTCTACTCTAGGGTAGGTAAAGATAAGAGATAGGAATGAGTCATATCGTATCACAAATGATAAGAGTCCTATCTATAGCCAATAGCAATAATGGCGGTTATCTATGATGTCATATGATGAGTAATATGTGATAGTGAACTCGGACCTATTGTCCGAAGGTCTGGACCACTGATATAATTAGGTCTAGAATCTGGGTTATGGAATAGAAGAGCTGAAAGTGAATACCCAGATTTCAACACCACTTATGAGCAGATTTTACAGCCCTGATACTTCTTCCCATCAACTAGGTATGAATCTATTAAAAAAAAGTTGAAGTCATGGCTGTGACTCTCCTGACAAGTTTTGACCAAGTTGTTGATGTCAATGATCTCGATTTCTTGCAAGTTAGCTGGTAATTGGGATGTTAGACCTGTATCTATATTAATAAATTGATCTGAAATTGATGGTATAATGGATCAGATAGAGGTTGAGTGTGTAAATCACACCTTTGACCAGTTGAGAGGATGTGCTTGGTTGATTTTTGGGATCACTTGCAAGATCTGTTTGAAGGGGTTGTTTTGGGTCTATCTGCTTGCATTTGTGCAATGTGAAGCACAGTAGAGAAGGAGAAGAACCATGGGTGTCATCTTCTGGATTACTTTAAGAACTCATATTGACAGTGTTGGGGGCTTGTTGGTGAGACTGAAGCTCAGGTATGGCTGCATTCTTGGTATCTCTAAACCTTGCCAAGAGAAGCATAGCTCACTTAGGACGAGTGTCCATGTTGTCACTGTTCATACAGAGTCCTGAGAGTTTGATTTTTTGGGTCAAGGCCAACAGCACAGCAGTAGGTAAAAAGCTTGCTAGTAATATACAGTTTGTGGTATTAGCCGGACATCTCATGAGCTACAAAAGAAGTTTGGATGGTATGCTAGAGTCCCAGCCCAGAGCACACAGCCTATGCATTCCAGAAGCCAGGCCAAAAGTCACAATAAGCCATGTCATGTGGCCCAGCTTAGCTTGGCCTAAGTAAGCCTAGCACAACACTATGTACATGACTCAGAATTCCAAAATTCTGATATTTCAAAACTTCATTTTTTCACCACCAGTCAATCTGGAAAATGATTCCCTTGGCTTTTCTGAGTCAACTGGCATCATTCCTGTCAAATTCCAGCTGCATGTTGAGGAGTTATGACTGGCCAAAGGTGAGACCAGTTTTTTGATAGAATTTTACTGTGGGATCAACTTACCTGAAAAGGACAGTAATCCAACAATATAATCACATATTTTATTGTGATAATGTATAGCAATGGCATGGCTAGACAAGAACCTGTCAGATCTGGGAATGGCTTTGATGTCGATCTTACCTAATGTGATCATGTCATTTTCTACATATCCAAAATATCATTTTATTGTGAAGTCCTATCCTAGTTCTGTCCCAACCTGTCTAGTTTAATTTGAGTTTCAATACAAGTGTTATTGCAGTACTACCTCTAGTCTGGTCTAGTCTGGAGAACACATAGAACAGGTTGTGCAGATCCTTAGATCCTAGGTTAGATGTAGGCAGTTACTGTAGGTACCTTGCTGTCAGAATCTGTGTAATGGACATTACTGTCCAGCTCTGTTTGAAAGGGGGCTAGTTTGCTGATGAAGGTAACATAAGCAAGCTTCTAAGTACATAGTTTCATTCAACGCCGCTATCATGCCACTGGCAGAAAAACCTACACCTTGAGCTCTACCTGAAAATACTTTCCCCTAAGGCAGTCCCACTTGGACAGCGTATGATGAATGTCTCACTCTAGAATGATGTGAAGCATGGTGTCAGTTCAACATTGATCTTCAGAAGGAAGCCTCAGAGTGGATTATGCTTGACATGAGTCTATTGGTTGTGGCACACATCCTGG
Source organism: Boletus aff. mottiae (assembly GCA_038093895.1). Taxonomy (NCBI): domain Eukaryota; kingdom Fungi; phylum Basidiomycota; class Agaricomycetes; order Boletales; family Boletaceae; genus Boletus; species Boletus aff. mottiae. The sequence continues at coordinate 1,904 of JBBPTD010001368.1, forward strand.
GCTACAGTTTAGTTTTTGCACCCAGTGAAGATGGACGTGGCACGTTGGCTCATGAAATCAATGGTTGTTGCAGTGATTTGGAGCTTTTGGCTGGACTTGCCCATTTATATGTTTTGGGGCTGATATGGGTGTGTGTGTCCTTGAGAAATTTCTGTTCTGTTCTCAGGGTACCTGATGAGATTATAGTCCACAATCCCAAGGGTCCTACGCCAGCTGTCTCAGTCAATCAGAGTCCTAGACGATCCCATGAGGAAGCTGTACAGAATCTGGAGCATTTGCTGCTGCTGCCTTCAATAACTTCTGCCCAGCTGTGAAAATTGGTAAGTACATGTATTTGTTACTGTCATCAGCTCGCTAATCGATATCATTACATAGCTTTTGCTTCGTGACGATCGTCGTTGTATCTTTACTGGCGCTTTGGACAGCGAGCTGGATTCTCCATCGCTCTTTGGAACCAAGTTCAAACTGATAAATGTAGCTCATATTATTAGTCAATCCCTGTCAACTGGGCTCTACAATAGCAAGGAAAGAATCCAGGAAAAGATAGCATTCTGTTGTTCTGCGTGATATTAATCCACTAATGCCATTTTCTCTCAAGTTTGAGTGGGTGAGGACTGCAGGCACAATGATCGAGCGCTTTGGAGGCATCTCCTCCCACAATGTCCTCCAGAACGAGATGCTCAACAGTCCAGCGAATGCATTCATGAGCTTGTCAACTCCACACTATGTTTTCGACCAGCTTAATATGTGGATGATACCAACTGAGGTCTATTCCTTTCTATTTTCTGCCCCAACCTAACTGACATGCCACTAGGACGAGGATCACCAGATTATACCTAATACTTATGACGTCGAGTGTCATTTTGGCAAGCAAAAACTTCCTTACCTGGGATCTGGTGTTCACCCAACAATCACGTTCAGATCCACCCAGGTTGGCGACCAAACCATCCCACCTCCCAACCCGCGTATCATTGCCCTCCATGCTGTCTGTGCCCAGATTGCACATATGTCTGGTGCTGCAGGATGGCTGCAAGAGTTCTTCCGAGACAGCGATGGGATTTCGGTTATGACTCAACCAAATGCTGCATCTGAGCTGAGCAGAGTCTTGAGGCAGCTGCAGCTTGTTTCTGTGTTAGCTTGATGGCGTTGGTCAATATTTTGTTTTTATCCCTGGCCCGATGGGTCCAGGTTTGCAATCAATAACTCGTGGGTGTCACCTTGGATACCCTGGATGTATAGCAACCAAACCACCGCCAGACATAGACAACATGCCATCGCCGACGCGATGGAGGGTCTGTTGTATTTGGCAAAGTTTGTGATTTTACCGAGGCTGAGCACTGGGAGCTCACCATATTCCTCGGTGAGCTATTTCCTGCTGGAGGAGTGTATGAGACCGAGTTCGATGGGACGCCTTGTCACCATGTTGTTACCCCTACAGCCAAATGGTAAGTGATGGTGACAAGGACAAAGATACAACAGACTTTACGAGTAACTCGTGACCGACGATAGCCTCAAGAACAGAGCCTTTTTCCTCAGGAAATCCATTACACAGGGCTCCCAAGTCTTGAGAAAAACAGCCGTGGTCGTGACGCGTGGTGTCGTCCGAGACAAAGAGGTCTTACTTCAGGAACTGGAGTCTTTCAATATTAGGTAGTCCTATGGTAGACGCGGGCAGAGGTGGACTTGATGCTGTCGGATGGTGAGTCGATGAAGGTAATTACTGTCCCGGACGGTGAAAAGCCATCCTGCGTTGTGTTTGTGCAGCTCTGGGTTTGTTTAGAGCAAAATTCAAGGTGGAAAGGACGCACCTTCGACCTTGTAGTTGGCGTATCCAAACCCGCCTGCGCTGATGGTGGCCGGTGGGGTCGTATTGTGGTTGAGGAGGGTAGGGAGGAAGGGTTCTACATTGTAATTAAGGAATATCGCAGATTTCGAAAGGGTACGAGTGGCCATAGCCTAGGGTAGAATAATCAGCGACTCGTACTAGGTGCTAGAATGAAAACGAAATGATCCGCTTACGTTGGCCTCGACGACCCGCTGGAGAGCAAATAGTCACAGAAAGTGATCCTGTCGACGTATTTGGGATTCTCTTGCAGCTTCGACAAGGAACCACTTACCGTTGTTGTGGGGTGGAGGTGTAGCTTTCACGAAAGAAAAGAACGAACGTGTCGAAAATCAAACAATCATGTCCAACACAGGAATCTCGTCAAAGATCCTGTGACTCAGGCTTTTCGGTGCATCATAGAACACCCAAACGGTCGGTTGCGACTACGTCAGACGGACAGATAAATCAAAATTTCAACTTGATGCCGCAAAAAGGACTCACAACACTGAGGTAGTTATACGATGTAATTACCATGCCCTTTGGATCCGTGCTGTCCGCCGCGAAATTCGCTGTTGCTTCTGTGATCTTGGCTAGAACAACTCGTTCAGAGTTTATTCATTCCCATTCATTTATACACCACGACGTAAAGCCTGCCAATTTTGTTATGGGCCAGTCTTCCTCACCAACCGCATCCATCGTCAATGTCATCGACTTTGGTCTCGCACGTCGCTTCAGGGATTCCAGAACAGGCGAATACATCACTTTCAAGCAGGATGGCAGGCATGGCGTAGGAACAAGCCTCTTTGCTAGCTTGAATGCCCATCCAGGTGTCGGTCAGTCTCATACCAACTTGCAATTGATGACCCTCTCACACACAAATAGAATGCGCTCATCGCGATGACCTCGAGTCGCTGGCTTATATGCTCATCTACTTTCTCCGTGGAACTCTACCCTGGCGGAAACTACCCTGGACCATGCCTATCAACACCACTCAGAAAAGGTGATACAACCACTTCAGAATGATACTACACAATCAGAGGAGAACCAAGAACACGACGATGTGTACTCTAATGTTAAAAGATCTCGTCCTCTCTCGTCAATGACCGTCCGTGCGACCCCACGTCGACCCCGTGCGCATTCACAGCCCCGTACTCCTTCACACTCTTGTCCGCACGCTGTCTCCCCGGAAACCCCTACCCCTCCTCCGCTACACCGTCGCTGTCACCGTAAACAGTCGTCTGCTTCTTACCACCCTGACGCCCATCAAGACCCGGATCCCTACCTGCCACCGCCCACAGTTCCAATGACTGCCACTCTGCCCATCGAGTTCACCCTCTTGCTCACTTATGCTCTGTCCCTCTCCTTCACCGATCTTCCTGACTACAACGGCCTCTGTGACATGTTCCGCAATCTGGACTGTCGTTCAGGCTACAGCATCGCTCGAGACCAAGAGAATCAAACTAGGTCACAGCAGGGCAGATCAATGGGACAACTGGGTTCGAGGAAGCTGCAGCACAAGGTTGTATCGCAAGCATTAATGCGGGCCTCGCCGCACGGAATCAACCGCCGTTTTGCATCACGCGTGCGGATGGGTACACGGGTGTCATGATCAATGATCTTGTGACCAAAGGGGCAGAGGAACCATGTAAGCAGCTGTGTTAGCTTCATCAGCACAGATTCCTGATGCTGAATCATAGACCGAATGTTCACTTCTCGCTCCGAGTACTGCACGACACTCTGGTGTGATAATTACGGACACGAGACTGACCAAGATAGGTGTGAGCCTTTTGCAAATTGTTGATGTCTCTTGATTCATTCTTCGCAGGGCAGGTCAGTCTAATAGTAGAGGCCTGAGTGAAGAAGTGAGAGAACGGTTACAATGCTCTCGGCCCACGACACTGGTTAGTACTTTCCTGCTTGAACGCCTCTCAATTGATTGTTTGACAATTATGCAGGGTGTGGCTAAGCGCATGGAGGGCATGACACCCGCTTCAGCGGTTCATTTATTGAAGCATGTACATCGGACTTGACATGCAATTTGAGCTGCAATCAAATGGACGACAACATGGTGAGCAATCCGAGTCAGAATTTGGAAACCACGGAACTATATATAGAGGTCAGCTGAGGTGTGCTCATGCTCGTGTGCATGCGCCGGGCGAGGAGTTAGCAATGGCAGCCCTAGGATCACTCACTCGAAGGCCATGACCAGAGTCTGTCGAACAGTTGCACATCAAAACGTGAAACCATGTATTTGTGTTCTCTTTGGCACAACAAACCGTGAGTCCTTGACTGTAGATGTATAAATGTCGAGCTCACTATTCTTGTTTTGGTGGGGCAAAGTTCATCCGGGATGCCCTCACGTTCCATCATTAATACAATGTCCTCCTCTGCATACCCAAAGCGCTCTATGTGTGCCGATCAGCAAGCATGAAGAAACAGGTAGATGGTCAAGATACCTATTAAAAGGTGCCACATATCCCTGGCAGCATGATAGAGTCTAGAGAAACCTTTTACCCCGTTGTGTCGAACGGCAATCAAAAAGCCCTTTCTTCTTGCCGCGAACTGGGCAATTAGTGATTGAATCAGAATGAACGTATGACATAGGACTGATCGATTCCACAAATGGGCATGAGGGTGCAGTGACTGGGCAAGATATGAGATTATCTCTTGTTGTAGTTCGGTTGGTAAGTCAAAAAATGGAGAGGGTGTGTTGGACGACCGTGAATTCCTACTACGTGGTGATAACGAAGCAACTGTGTGCCCTACTCTTCTTTGCACCCATTCCCGAGCGGAGGAACAGGGCACATGGATAACGGATAAGTGCCAGTGATTCGACCTTGACCCACGATATCTAAATCGAGTTGCGTTCTAGGACAGCAGACAGGGTCCGATTGCACCCTTGCCACCCAATGGTCCTGTCCCCTGCACCAACAGCAGCGGGCATGGTTGTCTACGTGCAAGTCGTCCAGTCTGACGCTGCGTAAAGAATAGTTCCCCTCGATTACACTGACGATTCTGCACGCCCCACCCAATGTCAGGCTGTTTGCACTACACTGTAAACGCTCTAGACGACAGCGATTTGATTTCACGTAGTCGGCAAGAGTCGGCATGATGGCTCGGGTCATATTAGTGGCAGAGAGTCGAAGATAGGGAGTGGTGAGTTGAGAGAGGAAGACATGGGCGAACGAGTCACCCAGGGAGCTGCCGTGGAGTATCTGCAACGTGCATAGATGGGACGAATTCAGTTAAAATAAACTCGGCGACAACATCCGATTCATTGGACAGAAAGTTCTAGCATGAACAGTATCATAGGCTGCACATCGTCGTTTGGTGGAATCCTTGGAAGGAGGCAGTGCGGCACGCAACAGTGGGGGTGTCAAGTGGTGGGTGGGGGCTAGCAGCAGGGGCATAGTAGTGGTGCGCGCGTCCTCGGGCGGGTCGTATCATCCTGGAAGTGACGAAGGAGAGTAGCGGATGTTGCCAGCATTGTCATCAATGTCACATCAACTTGAATTACCGTGAAGAAAGCACTTACGTGTTGAAAACTGTCTTACCCTCGTCACTTCCTCCAGAGCGGTGTCGCGGTGGTGTGGCATTTTGTAGCATGGCTGTGCCGGCCGCTCCACTGAGCTGAGTGGTGTGCCGCATGTACCGAGGAGTCCTCTTCGTCCTCTTGCGCGAGGAGTATGCGATCCTCGTATGAGCGCCTCCTTGCCTGGAAGTCCTCGGTGGAGCGATGAGGGGCGGCAAGGGGGATGTGAGCGTGGTGAGCAGTTGTTTGAAGACGGACGGACGGATAGGGCACGCCCATCGCGGTGTGGGACAAGATGGTGATGTCGACGGGGACGGTGCAAGGGTGGGGGCAGGTGGGTTGTCCTCGGCTTCCGTGGAGAAGCCCGTCTCGAAGGGTTTGGAAGCGAAGGTGTCTTTGGAGTTGCATTCAGTGGCCTCAAGCTCGTCTGAGCCTTCGCTCTCGGACTAATCACCAAGGGAGGTCAGCACGTCGGGGAGGTGCGAGTGAGGATGGGTGCGGGGGTGAGAATAACGACGAGCGACAGGTGTGGTGCGGCGGGTGCGGAGAGCGCGTGTACACCACACGTTTATCACGTGGGGCGATGTTGGCTTCTGCTTCATAATTGACGAGGGGCGTGGCGGAAGAAGCATCGAGAGTGACGTGAGTGGGTGGAGGCATGTCGTCGACATCGCGGTAAGTGGTTGGTGAAGGGGAGTCAGGTTGCTCTGCCTGGGAGAGAAAGCATACACTGTACGACCAGCGAAGCTGGAAGCGAATTATGCCAAGGCTGGGCGGGGAATCGATCGAGAGACTCACGATCATACCAAGGGTACTAAAGACGACGAGATAGATGAGAGAGCGATCAAACATGGCGTCGACGGTGTCATCTGGGCCTCACTTTAGGAGTGGGACAGTGGTCAGGAGGGATTGCGTGAATGCGATGGGAAGTGAATTTGAGTTCATTTCATGAACACGGATGTTGCGGTGGCGGGAGGCTCAGACAAGAAACGGGGAGGTGTGAAAGAACGTACACTTGCGAGCGAGCCAGTGAGCAATGAGAGCAGATAAGCTTGGGAGGACGACGAAGAAGGAAAGACCCATAGCTGACATAGTTTAGCTGGAGGGAGTGTAAGCGTTGTGTCGGCGGCAAGAAAGATGTGACTGTTACGAGCCAGCAAGAGTACAAAAGATGAGTCGGTTTGTCGACATCTTCCACGTGACCCAGTTGGACTCATTTCCACACACATTTCTATTTCGATGTGGCACGTTCGCTACATCGCCGCCCACATTCTCATCGTTTCCGTGGCATTTCATGACGCTGTTGGCATCACATCGCACTGTCATTTCACCTCCTGGTTCATCAGGATCGGCTGCAGTTCCATTGGGTGAGTTCTCGCATCCTTTCCTCTGGCGCTTTGTACTGACATCCTGGCGCATTTTTTAAATAGTTATTTAGGCAAGTCCATGATGTCCTCGTGGAGGCTAGACATCCCTGACACGTGCCTCGCAGCCTCTTGTATCACCTATCCTCCCCGCCTCAAGCTGCACAAAAGTTTTGTTCGTCCTCAACAATACAGTGGGTTTGGGTCATCGTAGGGTCATCTAGCATTTTTTAGAGTGGAGATGGAGGACCAGGTACGTGCTCTGCTGTCTTCTTGCGCTGCTCGTGCTGACCCGTCTCGAGTCCAGCAAGTACGTCCATGATAACTCGTTTTGAGTGGCTGCGCTCGGTGCGCTGCTAGCTATAGATCATCTCCCATCATATTTGATACTGCTTTAAAGGATCCGCGGTGAAGACTGATTTGCGGATGGGCGCGTTGTGGGCACGACCTGCCAGCGGCAAGGGTGGCCCCTTCCAGCCATTTGTGCCTCAGGGTTTCTATGTTTCATTCGACCAGCATCTTGCGAAGAATTTGTCGCTGATTGACCAACTCAAGGCAGACAGGTTTAATACCATACAAAGTTCGTCTCTGCCCCGTGTCGTGCAGTGCTAACGCTTTCGCAGATTCAACCCGATCCCACTGTACGGTGATGCTACGGTATTCGAGCAAGTTCTCAACAGAACCACGGAGCTCGGACTTTACATTGTTTACAACATGCGATCGTGGGTACATGGCATATGTGGCGCATCTCTTCGTTGTCTCGCTGTTTCTTTACTTTTAGCAGCTATAGAAATTTGACTGCCGTCACTCAGCAAGTCAAAGCTTACAGCTCGCTGTCGAACCTTCTCTGGGAGACTGCTCATGAGTCAGATGAATTTCGATGCCGCGCGTAACGCGTATGACCTAATATATGAGATGGATACCATCCAGTTTCGATATCCTGGTTGAGGGTTTGACTGCGTCCACAACGGTTTTCCTTCTGTAGTGAGCATCGAGCATAGCAACAAGTGTGAGCGGGGATTCAAATTCAAAGACCTGTATGAAGGCCGTACAACGTTACCGTACATACAGTTTGTGAGGTTGACAGCCCTAGTCCACAAGAGGGAGGTCTGATCCGGGAACAGTCAGCAAAAATGAACCTTTGTGATCGAGGAGAAGAATGAGGACTTTACTCATCTATAAAAGGAAATTGCGGGTGGTACGCAATTTCCTTTTATAGATTATAGATGTTTTGGATGTCTGTGGTCGTACCATCAGGTTTGAACCTACTGGCGAGCTCCTCCAATGCTGGTCCCAAGTGCGCCAACATGACAATACAGATATGCTACTACACTTCCCTGGTACATTCCAAGTTCTCCCTTGCAATACCTTTACATCTCCAGATAGTGATTGGGGAGTCGAGGTTCATGTACAATTTCCAGTGGACCATGGCGCCAGTCTCGTGGCGAGTGCTGTTCTCTCAGTATAGCCGTTGGATCAATTCGACCATCCACAACCTCTGTGGGCTTGCTATCTTGCCAGAACTTTGCGGCATCTGCTGTTTCTCGATGTGGTTCTTTGTGTACCTGGATCTCATCAGTACCCTGCTAGGTATATGCGCTTTTGTAATCCACTGCATGTATCTGACCGTTTGTTCCCTTGATAGATCTTACCCGCCACTGTTATTTATGTGAGTTTTTAGAACTTGTTGGTCTGCGACACGCGGTCCTCACCTGGATATGAATATGTAGTTGATCTGGC
>JBBPTD010001369.1:0-10346 GCA_038093895.1 Boletus aff. mottiae
CTCATGTCAGCGTGGGTGTACTTCTTTTTGCCGGAGACCAAGGGATATGCGTTGGAGGACATTCGGTTCCTGTTTGAAAAAGATATGATGGTGAGAGCGTTGGAGGATGCGCCCGGTGGACGTATCTTTTTGGGAGGACGGCGATCAATACCTGTGGCGGAGTTGAGGAAGGCTGCTACCGAGGATAGTACAATGGTAGCGCGATCTTCGGACGAAGACGAGAAGATGAGTGAGGAGAAGGTGGAGGCTACTATACAGCCAGTATAGCCAAATTCCGCTTCTCTACTAGGGCCGCTGGAAGTGCGGGAGGTGACTGTAACACTAGGACTGTAATGACTCATGCGGATCTAACCTGAAGCTCATACATTTATCTGTTTGACTGTGACACATTCAAGTTGACCATGTCTTATCTACAGAATTGGTTATCGCTCGACACCGCAGCACCACCGCGTGCATCGACCCGAACGACCCATTCCAGGGTCATTTGTAGAAGAAGGAGAGGACGAGGACGACGGGTTTAGCACAGCAGGCGAAGACGATGCGAAGTTGATGCCTCCACCGCCTCTTCCTGACCTGACCCGTCGACAATCGGGCGTCCCACGCGCGCAACAGTTCTATTCTTCCTCATCGTCCATGTCGCCATCGTCGCCGATGGCTACTACGGAGCGCCCCAAGAAGCCCTCGCGCTTTCGATTTCCTGGGACTTGGATTTAGCCGCACGCTGTTCTAGATTTACATGATTTAGCTACCTGTAGTTTTGGCAACTTTATTGTATAGTTTATCTAGATCACCAAATATTTATTCACAGGTATGACCGCGAGGGAGAGGCGAACCAAATATTAGCCCGTCGGCGATCATTAATCAGGGACAGGGACGGAAGCGTATCCCACCTCTCAGGTACAGTCAATTCTCACATGACCCATACCCCTTGGGGCCACGAAGGACTCAAAATTGCGCAGAAACCTCAGTGACAATATGACATGTTCTCTACCAGACGAATGCCATCAAGTCGAAGGGTATAGTAACTACTAACCTCAGTATTCAACTTGAAGCTTTGGCTTTGAAGTTTTAATCAAGCAGCCGGAAGTAGCCGGGTTGGGTTACCCGTCACGATGTCATCCCACGGATCGATAAGCGACAAGTCATACGATCAGTTTGAGTATCAGTGTGCACAAGGCACTGAATGTGTCGCGTTGACGGCCAGGCTCCCCGCTATTCCATCACATACATCATATCTCTTTTTTGGGACGGAGGTTTTTCTACTGGTTTGCTGAATCAGTACCCATTTTTGCATTTCCTGGGACATTTGATTTGCCGGATCAACTAACAGATAGTCTCCTTCAAGGCTTCCCATTCAACTCGATGGATTCATACAGGTCATCCAACTACCGAATGGTAGTGTCGGCTAGGTCACCATGTTGCTCGTCGTGATAGTGGCCCTGCCATACACCCTCCACCTCCTGAACTTACTCCACCACCATGCACTCTCCCTGCCAGTGAGAGAGGTACCAACGTTATAAGCGGAGCCTGATAGGCCGAGAGACGTATCTGGTGATTACCGCCCAGGGATTTCTTTGTCCCAACCGTGACAGCATCCGGTATGTAATGCACTCATATAACTGGGCGACCGGGATCAGAGCACCCGGTTAGTATCCTTTTCCCCACCGCTCATCTTGACCCCCAACATGGGCTACCGGACAGAGCTCGAGAATGTGTCTCGCAACCGCAATGCCTACGTGCTTGCGCTATCTGCATCCATGGGCTCCATCTTCTACGGCTGGGACACTGGGTTGATTGGAGGTGTATTATCTCTCCCTTCCTTTCAGCAATACTTTGGAGTCAACAAACTGTCCCCTAGCGCGCAGGCCAACTTGAACGGGAATATCGTTTCGATTCTAACAGCCGGGTGTTTGTGCGTCTTTCCATTGCTCGCTTCTCTACAAGGCCGTCTCATTTGGCTTGTCAGCTTTGGGGCATTGTCTACAGGATACATTTCCGGTCGCTTCGGGCGCAAGAAACCACTCATCGCTTCCGGATTGATATACATCATTGGAAGCATCATACAGACCGTCTCCGGAATCGGAAGCAGCCAAGTGGTGGCACTACAGGTGCTCTACTTTAGTCGGTTCCTGGGTGGTTTCGGTCTGGGCATGTCCACCGCGTTGATCCCTTCATACGTATCAGAGTGTACGCCGAAATCGATCCGTGGCCGTTGTACTGGTTTCATCCAAGCTTCGAATAATCTCGGCATTATGCTCAGTTGTGAGTATTGGCTTTATCGACTCGCTTTCTGCGAGCTCTGACCAAGGGTTCCTGTTCTCAAGTCTGGGTGAATTATGGCTCGATCCTCCATGTCCCATTTGGACAATTGCAGTGGCGGTTGCCGTTCGCGATCCAGATAATCCCTGGGGTCTTCTTCGTGCTCCTCATGTTACCCCAACCGGAATCACCACGATGGTTGGCTGAACAACAACGCTACGAAGAAGCAGCAAGGAGCTTGGCATACGTAGCCCGAACCTCTGTCGATGACGAGGGTGTCGTAGCGATTCTTGGAGAGATCAAGGCAGACCTGGCCGGAAAAGAAAGAATGCCGATCTGGAAGCAATTCCGCATGATGGGTGAATCGCGGGTTATTGCTCTGCGATCGTTTATTCCCTCGCTCGTCATGTTGTTCCAGCAATGGACCGGTACAAATGCCATCAATTACTTTAGCCCGGAGATATTCGCAGGACTGGGTATCACCGGTACCAGTTCCGGACTGTTTGCGACTGGCATCTACGGCATCGCCAAAGTGGTCGCCGTCACGACCGCCGTCATCTTTGCGGTGGAGAAACTGGGGAGGAAGACGTGTCTTCTCATTGGTGGGCTGGGTCAAGGATGCATGATGCTCTGGATTGGAGGATACAGTGCAATCCATCCCCAGACAACGATCGTCCCTGCAAGTTACGTCTCGATCTTGGCCGTCTATCTCTACGCCATCTTCTACGGCATTGGGTACGGACCCGTCCCATGGATCGTCGCTGGCGAAGTGGCACCCAACCACGTACGCACGGCGGCCATGTCACTTGCCATCGGGGTGAACTGGCTGTTCTCGTTTACGATTTCACGCGTGACGCCCAACTTGCTCCAGGGGATCAAGTATGGGACATTTCTGCTGTTTGGGGTGTGCTGCATGCTCATGTCGGTGTGGGTGTACTTCTTTTTGCCGGAGACCAAGGGATATGCGTTGGAGGACATTCGGTTCCTGTTTGAAAAAGATATGATGGTGAGAGCGCTGGAGGATGCGCCCGGTGGACGTATCTTTTTGGGGGGGCGGCGATCAATACCTGTGGCGGAGTTGAGGAAGGCTGCTAACGAGGATGGTACAATGGTAGCGCGATCTTCGGACGAAGACGAGAAGATGAGTGAGGAGAAGGTGGAGGCTACTATACAGCCAGTATAGCCAAATTCTACTTCTCCACTAGGACCGCTGTGACAAGGACTCATATGTATAACCTAACCTGAAACATGCAATCATTTGTTTGAGTGGACACGTTGACCATGTCATATCTACGGAATTGGTTCTCGCTTGACACCGCAGCACCACCGCACGCATCGACCCGAACGACCATTCCAGGGTCATTTGTAGAAGAAGGAGAGGATGAGGACGACGGGTCGACCACAGCAGGCGAAGACGACGTGCCACCCGCATTCCCCGCACTCAACAGTGCCCAGCGTGCAGCCTCTTCCTCTTCCTCTGCATCCACATCCGCTAGCACCCCAAGCTCGAGCTCAACCTCGAACGCCGCTGTCTCTGCGTCTCATGATATCCCTGTGATTCTGAGCGACGATGCGTTGATGCCCCCACCGCCTCTTCCTGACCTGGCCCGTCGACAATCGGGCGTCCCACGTGCGCAACCACAGATCTCTTCTTCCTCATCGTCCTTGTCGCCGTCGTCGTCCTTGCTTGCGCCGATGGCTACTACGGAGCGCCCCAAGAAGCCCTCGCGCAAGGTAGCGCTCGCACCGGGGTACGGACCACTGGACTGGGCGAGTCTCAAATCGTCTGGGCGAGATCTACGCGTACGTCCCTTGTTCAGTTGAATCATTTTTTACCCAGTCTCGTTTCCGTTTCCGTTCTCGTTTCTCGGTCCTGATGGTCATGGAATGATCTAGGGCGTAGAGACCCTCCTGCGCATCCCACCCTCCGTGCTCAAGTTGCACAACAAGAAAGAAGACGCATGGACGGCTATTAATGGCAAAGTGTACAATATCACCCCGTATCTCCCATATCATCCCGGTGGTGAGAAAGAACTGATGCGCGTGGCTGGGAGGGACGGCACAAAGTTGTTTTGTGAGAGTTTTTTTTTTTTTTTTTGGTATTCGTTATGGCATCGCGAAATGATCGGACTGATCTGATGCCGGGGTAGCGTTGACGCATGCGTGGGTGAATGTGGAGTTTATGTTGGATGCATGTCTCGTTGGATTTCTCGTCTCGGAATCATACGCATCCTAGAGCGGATCAGTTTCCTCAAATGAGAACGCATTTCGTTGGAGATCGGGGTCAGTCGTCGTTCAATCATACGGGTGAATGTGGAGTTTATGTTGGATGCATGTCTAGTCGCTAGTCGGATTCATAGAGCGAATCAGTCTCCTCAAACGAGAACGCATTCGTTGGAGATCGGGGACAGTCGTCGTTCATCATTCGAGGTCATAGAATTATGCTTTTATATCCAAGTCCATGTTCATTCACTCTCATTAGAAGTTTTGATGATTAGACAATGACATTTTGCACAGACTACTCCGAGGCGTAATCGCTCGGATGCATCACGGCCTTCAAGAAGTCGACTAGTTTGCGTTCATTGTCTGACACGGTGCCAAGTGTGCTTTCACACCATCGTCACATGGCGTGCGCTCGTGAACTACTTGGCGAGCCCATCTACCGGTCTCGCTCGTACCCGATGTCAGAGTCAGATGATAACCCGACTATAGTCATGAAGCACGCCATTCCATTTTCAAAGTGCATGTTTCCAACCCCAGTGGACCTAGAATGGCGAAAGCAAGAATAGTCCTCGCTCACATGTCCGCGCCGTAGTTAGCCACTGGTTGCGCCATTCTCCGTTCGGTTGTCGCAAAGCCCTAGCTTGGCTTAGATATGCGATCAAAGGATTTCCCAGCGTATAAAGACGATGCAATGCGATGAGATGGGCATCCAACCGTCCTTGTCTCTCTATCCCCAACGAGACTGAATATCATTATCATGGCTCCTGTCGCGACGCAGCAGAACCGCAACGGGGAAACCGACCGTGTCGCACAACTCAAGCAACAAGTCAACCCGTTTTACTCGCCCAACGCTGATTCTGCTGTTGACGACACCTACGAGCACGCTGCTTACAAGGTGAGCGATATCATATCCGGTGGTATGAAAAGAATGTCCAAGACGTATACCGTAGCCATACTTTCCCGTCATCGATTGGGAGCCGCTCCAGGAAATCGAGGTCACCGACCGTGGTCAGTTTGCGGATCCAGAGAAGAAGGCCCTGTTCGGGGCCGCGAACAAGGTTCAGCACCTGACACCAGCCATCGGAACAGAGATCATAGGCATCGATTTAAGGCAACTGACCCCTGCCCAGAAAGATGAGCTGTCCGTCCGTCCCCGTGGCGTTCCCGAGGTAGTGGACTGACGGTGTTCCGACAGGGCTCTCCTGGTTGCCGAGAGAGGCGTCGTATGTCCGTGGCGCTTGTCCTTGTCCTCGATCGCAGCTGACCTTGCGACAGTCTTTAGGGATCAAGAACTGAACATTCACGAACAGCTTGATCTTGCGAGGCATTTTGGTCCTCTTCACAAACACGCAACGACCCCGATCCCCAAGGAACCTGGACTCGAGGAAGTGCACAGTGAGTGACGAACATGGGTATGATGCAAACCAATGATGACACCCACGATAGTCGTTTACAACGATGCCGCACGGCGTCCGGACACGACGGCCTTTGCGAAATCGGAGCTCTGGCACAGCGATGTGACGTACGAGATCCAACCCCCAAGCACGACGTCCCTCAAAGTCATCACCTGCCCAGAAAACGGAGGTGACACGCTCTGGAGTTCGGGGTAAGTATCAGGTCACCGATCAGCGATAAGCCCCACGATGTGATACTGACGATTGACTGCGTATCCAGCTACGCCCTGTACTCGTCCCTGAGCCCGGGGATGCAAACCTACTTGGAAGGCCTTACCGCCCTCCACAGCGCTGTAGCTCAGGCGGACGGTTCCCGCGGTGCCGGACTCCACGTTCGTCGTGAACCCGTCGAGACGATTCATCCTGTCGTCCGCGTTCACCCCGTGACTGGCTGGAAGAGCGTCTACGTCAACCCCGGCTTCACGCGTCGCATCCTCGGCCTGCCCAAGGCCGAGTCGGACACTATCTTGAACTTTTTGTTCCAGCAGATCAGTAGCAACGTCGACTTTCAGGTGCGTTTCCGCTGGGAGCGAAACTCGATCGCGTTCTGGGATAACAGAGTAAGTAAATTGTCGACACGCGTGGGTTGGGCTGCGATCTCACGGAAAAAGTAGATCGTGACGCATACCGCGACGTTCGACTTCTGGCCCCAGAGGCGTCATGCCCTAAGGGCAACCCCCCACGGGGAGCGACCCGAATCTGTCGAGGACTATGAGAAGCGAACTGGAAAGGTCCCCAAAGATCGTCAGGTTGAGATTTGGGGGCAACAAGGCATCGAACCCCTTCAACAGAAAAAGGGTGCATCGAGGGCACGTGGCTACAACGACTGAAATATAATTAGTTTTTATCCTGTACCAACACACGTTTGCGATAGGGAAGATCAATGATCTGTGGTATTCAAAGCGTAAGGAAGGACATAGAAAGCGACGTTCAATGCAAAACTAACTACCTGCCGTACCGTCCGACCCTCTCATCGCCTGATCCAGCTCGAGACAACACACCGCCAATCGCAACAAGGGCTCTCCGTCTCGAAGCACGGCCGCCTCCAACTCCGCGCTCAAGTTGCCCTCTGAAATCTTGTTTTTCAAGAGCTCAGCAAAGACACGCAACGTCCGTGCATGTTCACCAAAGGAACCCGCCGCGCCGCCGTTGACGGTACGCGTCAGCGGTACACGCCCCCGCAACGCATCGTCAAACATGACGGTGGCCTTGGCCAAGGAGAGGAACGGCCGTCCGTCGCGTTCGACAGCGCGCGCCAACGCATCCTCGTGCACGCACTTTTCGCTCTCCAACCACGTCGCGAAGCGCATACAGACGGAGATGGGTTTCTAGATGGGGGGACAGGGGGCGCGCACCGATCGTGCCCAGGCTGTTAGGGGCGGGTCAACGCATCAAGAGACGCGCGCGTCGTGTACTTACGTCGAGGACGTGCAGTGCTGGTCGGCGCCATGCGATCAAGAGTCCAGCTCCAGCTCCAGCTCCCGGTCCCGGCCCTGGTCCTGGTGCGGGGTCCGTCACAGTCCTACTGGCAGATGGCGGCGCGTCCGAGAGAAGCGATACGGGTTCGGGGTTATCGGGAATGTCGATGTCGATGTAACTCGACACGAAGCTCGGGGCCGTGGGGACAAGCAAAACTGGAGCACTGTGTCGTAGCCATCCGATGGTCTACGATCAAAGAGGCGATGGTGCATACCTGGCGAAGGCGCAACAGCGGCACTTGGGCGTTTGAGAATGGACTTGAGGGGTGACTTGGCTGGTGGACGATGATGTTGGACGCGTTTCTTGGACTGACGTCTCGGCGGGGTGGGTGGTGGTGGAGGACTCAGAGCAGATGCTGTTCGTTCAGCCCCCCTATGGCATGCTGTAAAACGGTCGATGCTGACACTCACATAGTAACAAGTGTTTCCCGGTTGTTTTACGTGCTGTCTGTTTTTTCTGAGACATGTTCCAATGTGGCAAGCAGTTTCAAGTTGACAAGCGTCTGCTTTAGTGGTTGAAATGGGTATAGGTACGATACTCAAGATCATCCGACAACGAACCCGTGGCGCAGTGGTAGCGCGTATGATTCCAGCTCATTATTATGAGAGATTCCATAAGGTCATCCGTTCAATCCGGGTCGGGTTCACTTTTTTTTTCCAACTTTATCATAGACCCAACTACAACTGATACTTATGAATGATTGATTGCCAAAGATAAGTACGTGGTGAGTGCAATAGATTGCATGTTAGATGATAAGAGCAGGTGTCATGGATATGTGGCTAAGCTAAGGTGTCCATAAAAACGCACAGTCCGTCTACTTGCGCGAAAAAAAAGAAAATCGCTTCTTCGATGGGGTAGCTCCGGAAACACCACTGTTCCCAGACAAGCTCTCGACACGCACGGACGACGAAGCAGGGCTGTACTCCCCAGAATTCTCCCTGTGTTTCCGCATGTAAAAGAGAAGCGAGTGTCGAGCCCGAGGACCTTTGGAGCTCTGTGAAGGCCGAGGGGTGGTGGGACTACTCGAACGGGAAAATGAGGATGAGTCTGGCGTCAGGGGCTGTAGAGAAGGGCGATGTAATAGGCCCTGTGGAGTCGAAGATGGTGGCGAATTGAGTGAAACGTGTGATGACCATGACGGTTCGACTGTGAAGGGCGGCAGGGCGAACGACGTGTACGGGCCCGTGTCGGACTCCTCGGATGGCGGAGGAGCGTCGACTGGTTCTGGTGGGGGAGCAACCTCGATAGGTTTCATCTCCCTCGGCTTGATGAAGAGCTCCCGATCCGGGAGAGAGAATTCATCGTGGATAAGGTCAAATCCCCCGAGGAGATTCACTGCATATTCTGGCACGTGGACCGCATCCTTATCCAGGTCCGCGAGAATTTCAGAGCGTGTGCGAAAGGTAATGTGGCTGATGATAGTGGCTATACCCCCAGCCTCTTCACCTACACCCTGCGATGATGAAGAGCCCTCCGAGGCAACGGATAACGGGGGTGTTGAAGGTCGGGTAGATAACCGACCTTCGGAGCCGTCAGGGTGTGTCGCTTCGATGGTTAAGCGAGAACTACGAGAGGATACCGAGCGGTCCGAGATAGAATGCGCTTTTGCGCCATATTCTATGCCCTTGGTGAGCGGGTGTATATCGATGGGGGAATTACCAGGACGAGGTCTGCAAGGCCGTTTCACTGGATTGAAAGCCTCAGCAGCCATGGACAGAGGACGTGCATGTTTCGTTGTGAGACGTCGCAGAGGAGGGGTGACGGACGATGGCCGGAGGCGGATGGGAGAAACGTCGCTCATTGACATTCGACGTGGGAATGGCTGGTCAAGAGCAAGCCTACACTTAAGATTGAGGTTGAACGATGTCCTCGTGGGAGAATAGTCAAAAAACCGGGCAAGATTGGCACTCCGTTGTGCCTCGTTGTTGAGGGCAGGGGACGAGGCATGATTCTCATCGTCACACTCGTCCGACCCACGATCCGCCTTCATTCGTGACAGATGCTGAGTCAACATCTCCATCTCCTTGTCGACCGCACTGCGCCGCTTTTCTTCCATCCAGCGTTCCTGCTGGAGCGCGACGTATACGGAGGGTTCCGTACCTTTCTCCGTAAGAGAAAGCTTGAGCTTCGCCGCACGTTCCCGGGACTCTTTGGCATGTGTACTCAGGACTACGGTGGCTCGTTGCAAGGCATAGATCTGGAGTTCGAGGGGAGACCGTTCCTCTTCGCTGTGCTTCAATGCGCTGACAAGGGCTTGTTCTGCGATGGAGTAGCGATTGCTGCGGGAACTTGCCTCGCTGACTGATCCGCACGGGGATTCCACGCCTGTCGGGGAACAGGTCGTGGGATTGGGCATCAGCTTAGAATTGGGTGTGCTGACGCAAACGCTTAGTGCGAATCGGAATTTTGATAGGAGAACAACGTACAAGAAGGGCTGGACCGAAAGAGGTGAAGAGACAGGATCGCTGGTATTTTGTAGTACGGCCATGTTCGTGCGCTCCTAACCAACCAAGTGTCAGACGTGTGTCAGTACGTACTACGCGCGAGGGTTTACAACGGTGACAAAACTTCATACGTCGAGGACAGTCCCTGGTACCAGGCGCCGACTGGTCTCAATCCGTAGGAGTTGTGGTTGAAGATAGCGGTTGTTCTAGGGTTCGGGTGCATGAACAAGAAAAGAGAGAAGATAGTTGGAGCCAGAGAATGTTCTGCTGGTGACGCAGGCTACAGGTGCCGATGGCAAACAAGTGGCACGAGGCTCGCACAAGTTGAAACGTTAAAACTCGAACACTCCCACGTCTCATTTTGATGTCATCAAGACACTACAAGTTCGTATTCGCCATTACGATCGTCAAAATATTATCCCATAGTATGATACTCCTCCTAGTCCGAATTACGATCTTCCAAGTACAAGTTCCTTCAACCCTCTGC
>JBBPTD010001370.1:0-10339 GCA_038093895.1 Boletus aff. mottiae
TGCGGATATATCTGACTCTCTTGGCCAACCGACGGATGGGAAAGGAGCAGGAAGGAAGGCAGACCTACCAGAAGGCCATATGTAACGAAACTAAATATGATCTACGGATGAATCTCACAGTCTCCAAGCGGCGGCGGATGAGCAGCAGCACAAAAGACAAGGAAGGAAATCAGACCCGCCACAAGGTTGTAGGACACTACAACAAATACCTTCTGCGGGTACGTCTGACGCCCTCCAACCAACAGGGGATGAGTGGCAGAAAACAAGACCAGGGCAAAGGTCAGATCAGCCAGAATTCCATAAGCCGCCATGCTCAATATCCTCTCTGGGTACCTCTGACGCTTTCAAACCCGCAGCAGATGAGCAGCAGAAGAATAGAAAAGGGAAGAAGTCAGAGCCACCAGAACGCTGTGGCCCCCTTCGACAAATACATTCCACGGTTACATTAGGCCCTCTCAAAGCAACTGCGGATAAGAAAAGAGCGGGGAGGAAATCAGAGCTTCCAGAAAGGTGTAAGCCGCCACAATGAATATGCTCGGCGGATACGTCTGACATTTTCAAAGCAGCAGCGGATGAGCACCGGAAATTGGGCCCACCAGCAGGCCATACACTGCTACAATGAATTGGTTCTGTGGGTCCATCTGATACTCTGCAAGCCGCGGTGGATGAGCGGTGTAACAAGAGAAAAGAGACAAAAGCAAACCTGCCGCAATTCCGTAAGCCGCCAGGGCAAATATGCCTCACGGGTAGATCTAACGCTCTCTAACAAACAGCGGATGAACTGCAGAAGAAGGGAAAAGAAAAGGGCAAGAAAGCAGACCCACCATGAGGCAACAGGCCGTCACAACTAATGCCTTCTACGGGTGCATCTGATGCTCTGAAATCAATGGTGGATGAGCCACACCAGGTGGGAAAGGATGCAAAGGCAGACCTGCCAAACCTCCATAAGCCGCTATAGCAAATATGCCATGTGGGTGCATCTGACGCACTCCAACCATCAGCGGATGGGCTGCAGGTGATGGGAAAAGGAAAAGGAAAAGGAAAAGGAAAAGGAAAAGGAAAGAAGGTAGACCCACTGCAGGGCTGCACATCGCCACAACCAATACCATTTGTGGGTAAATCTAATTCTCTCAAACCCGCTGCGGGTGAGCGTGAAGAGGGGGCAATCGGTCGCCATGACCTGCAAACAACAGGCAATACTCCAAGGCAAGGATATCTTGGGGGGCATGTTAAACATCCCTGATCCAAGAGCACATGACCAAAAAAAGAAGAAATCAGGGAAGAAATCAGTCCTGCTAGAGAATGGTAAGCTACCAAAACAACAGCTTTGAATGCATCTAAGCCTCTCGAACCAATAGTGAATATAGAGCAGAATAAAGGGAAAGGCAAGCAACAAGATCCACATCAGCACAAGAGTGGGCGAGGGAGCAAACTTGCTGCGCCACGGAATAGTAAGCGGCAGAGCCACATATTGCTGCAGGTACATCTGACTATTTTGACGCAATAGTGCATGAGCCGCAAAGGAGCCAGAAAGGGCTGAATGACAACCCGTGGCAATCCGACGATTGGATGGAGCAAGACCTACAAATCGGGGGCAACGATGCGTCGAGGGCAGGGTCACCCATCCTTATGTCACACATGGCGGGCTATGCTTGGCGGGTTGCCCCTATTATGGTACCGGTCAATTGGGGAAGTGATGCTGATGGGAAATGTGATGATGTCATGTTCTCTGGAGAGTGAGATGTGGGACGGGGAAGGAAGAGCTCGAGACGGAGTGCAACTCCATATCCGTCAAAGATTTCTGTGGTGGGAGGGCTGCCAAATGCCAATCGTGACATGGAGGTAGGCTCACCCGAAGAAAGCTTGAATCACAAGGACACTAACGCAACGGATGATGGTGAACAAGGTAAGCCCTCACCTTTCATTTTGCACTCATAGTCAATGATGATTGATGCATAAGTTGCGCATCGATCCGCCCGCGTGAGAAGGGCACCATTGCCACCTGATGCACATTTTGATATTGCCGAAAAGAAGGTCCCGCACAAATGAAAGGGCCGCAGCACATCTACTAAGCCGCCGAAGAAACCAAAGCACGAGTAGGATGTTCAGTGTGCTTCTGGCTTGGGTGGATTTGCCCGCAAAATATATCGTCACATTCCTCATCTCACAAAGTATTGTTGAAAGACATTACAGGGTATTTACAAAGTCCTTTGTGTTAGCAATGTTATCTGAGTGTCCCTACAATGTAATAACTGTAAAATAAGTTCCTTATGTCAGTGACCCTCTGTGGTGCGCTGACTACTCCCGCTGATCAGTTGATCTGACTCTTCCACCAACCTGGCGGTCGCTGATGTTGTTTCAATCTGTGGAACAATTTCAATTGGGGGTAGCGACGTCTGCCTTTGAAGTGCCATGGTTGTCCTTGGCATTGTGGCAGCTGGTGGCACTGACGCATGCCGAGCTACATAGCGTGTTGTGACAGCTTCCCACCTTGATGCACCCACATTGAGTGTCGCTAGTGGGGTCGAAGGGGATGAGCGCGTGTCGGGGATAGTTTGTTCTTCCAAGCGCACAAGCAATCCTTCATGTGATGACCTTCGGGTATCTGCGGGCCCATGTTCTTCTGGTAAAAGCGTCGCACGATGGGGCGAAAGGATCTCCCCAGTGTTGTGGGAGGGACAGGGAGGGGGAGGGGGAACCCGCAAGGGGGGTGGAGAAGCGACAGGCGCAGGTAATTGTTCACCCCTTGGTTCAGTCGGTGAATGTGTTGGAGAGGGAGCAGGCGGCGGCTGATTCTCACGAGGACTGGTGACGGCTATGGGCACCTCGCTAGCTGAGGTGGGGATGTCGACTGCCAAGGAGGGATCTTCGAAGGGGAATCCCATCCCCTCGCCGCCCCGGTCAACTGGGGAACCCGCGACACTTTGGCGGGTCGATTCGCAGACCGCACCTAAGGTTGTTAGCCCTTTCTCCACTGCCACCAGCCTTGTGAGCATCGCGTCGAGCAGCGCACGCAATGAAGCGTTCTCCCCGAGTAGACCTACGATCCGCTCACCCTGAGCTGTTACCTCCTGCTTGAGGGCTGCGTACTCAGACCTGGCGACCAGCGAAGCACCACCCAGTGTGTAGGCGGGCCCAGGCATCAGGGCCCTGCTTGCCCCATTGGAGGGATCAACCTCAGGAGTGGGCAATGGGTTGTGAGCTAACAACACTTGTTAGAGCATAGCATGAGATGGACTGATGCACTTACCGGGTCCTTTAACGACAACTGATGGCAGATTGGGATTGGGCGGATCAGTCTTGAATACTTTGAGGATGGGGTGGGGGCGGGGACGAGGGCAGGACTTGGCAGAGGACGATGGCGTGGGTGATTTGCCACTCTCCGAAGCCGTAGCTGCCTCCGAGTAGCATGTGGGTGGACGTGATTGTCGTCGTTGTCTTTTTGCGGGTGGTTCAGATAATTCGGGAGCTGTTTTTGCAGGTGATGCCACACGTGCGTGAGAAGCTGAGCGCCCCCTTCTGGTCTGTCATGCGGTGGTTGTCGGCTCCTCAGAAGGTTGGCGGGAGAGTGGCTTCGCCCTTGAGACAGACCACCCTCTGTTTCGTTGACTCGCGTGTTCGCAGCGCTTTTTCCTACGGTGGCACATCGCGCAGGCTTGGCCCTCGACAGGCTCGCACGTAACACCAAAGGAAGTGCATGTCGCACATGCATTGTCTGGTTGTTGTGCTTGCAACTCTTGATGAGGTCTCTTCGGACGTCCTGGTCTCCTGGGAGGCTTGGTCGAGCTAGGCGTGGGAGGTGGGATGGCCAAGGATGTTGCCTGCAAATTATCTGCGGATGAAGAAGTGATTGGTGTTGGGATTGATGATGCAGATGCAGTGGGAGCGGGAGTGAATGACGGCCTGGTCGTGGGTGTTGATCCGGACTGAGCTGCATTGTCATTGTCATTGCTGTCGTCCTCTTCTTCTGAACTTGAGGTGGATCGTGGCGCTCTGGGGACAGGGGCACAACGCATGGCAGCGATCTGATGGTGAACATGCGGCCTGTTTTTGATTGCCTTCTTCTTCCCCAATGTGATAGCGTTGCTTTTCTCCCACTCCTTCATGATCAATGCGAGCTCAGCTTCATTGGATGCCTTGAACGGTGTGCTGCTAATTCTGCCACGAGACATGGCGTGTTCTTCGTCTGATTCTATCTTGACGATGACAGGGTCTTCTTCATCACTCTGGCCCCCCCCCTCATTCTCGTGAGACTCATGACGTGACTCACGCACGTCCACGTCCGTGGTGGTGGATTCCTCGCCAACCCTCATACTACCAGGCATGTTCTTCTCAGCCTGATTTCCAAGCTCAGCTTCAATGTGTATGATCCGTGTGTGGCTTGACCAGGGGTGCTGGGCGATACTGTCGTTCGTCCAGTGGATGATAGCATGCCAGTCAGGACAACCAGGCGCGTCCGGGTGAGAGTTGCGGAAGAGGTCCAGCGTGACAAGGATGCCGGGAACCGTGGCGGCAGAGGGGACGAGATCGCGAGCAATCACCTGAAGATGTTTCGTTCGTATTTAAGCAGTCTGGGGAGGTCACTGAACTCACCATTTGCTGGTTGATGATCTCTAGTGCGCGCTCCCATTGGCCTCCCATGACCTCATTGTAAATGACACGGACAATGGTTGTTGCCACGCTGACAAGTGCTTTGTCGAAGGACATGTTCAATAGATTAAGGGGATGTATGAATGAGGTTGTGGTGCAAGATGGATTGTCTGCAGCGGCAGCACAGATAGTGAGGATGAAGCAATCAAAGGTAAAGTTCCCACGGTGTCATGCAGCGCTATGGCTAGCACCTTTCCCACGTTCAAGCACGTCTTCGTGTCATTGCTTACCCCTTGATCCACCAACCTTACCATCCTCACAATAGATCATACAGCATGGAACATAAATCAAGGAGAGTATGTTTTGCAAATACTGGTGCGTAATGTTTGATCATACCGTCAATAAACTGCATATGCCCAACTGTTATATTTAGCGGAGTTGTATCATCTCCCTGTGCATGAGCCCACACCATCACTGCCAAGGCGCAAGCGCCATCAGGTGGCTTGTGACCATGAATCAAGGGTGGGCGTATCCGTGCCACCTCCTAGGAATGCTCCGCCGCTATGGTGCCTCAACATACTGCCCGCATCCCAGATGAAAGCTCGTCAATTAACAGAACCGGATGCTAGCTGGCCTCCATCCTCCTCCCTTTCCACGCTGGTTTTTCCGCCAGTTCCTGAACAATATGCGGCTACTCGCGGAAGACCAACAGAGTCAAATGGCCAAAAATCCGGCAGTTCTACAAGCGCAGATCCCTCACTCATCCCTCCACAACGCACAAACCAATCTTCAAATCGCCCCCCCATACAATCAAACACGCAGCCCTTAAGCACCGAATTCCCCATGCCGATTGACATAGTCCTTGAGAAGACGGTCGACACCAGGCAAGGAATCCTGCCCTTGCGTCAGCTCAAGCTACCACCTCCTCCAAAGACCACCACAAGAGACAGTGAAAGTGAAAAGTCTTCTAAAATTCCTACATCGTTTCGTACGTTCTCGACCTGCTTCATTTGCCATATACCAGCCCCCTTTTTCATCATTCCCTTAGCTCGCTGGTACAAGCCTACGCCACAGGTTTTGCAGGGAAAATATCCAAAGGAAATCCTCAATATGTGTCATTCAGTCGAGCGCAAGAAATACTATCGTCAGCTAAATGACAGATTACAACCACCAGGTATGTCTTCCTGTGAATACCTACATTCTCCTAACCGTGGCGTTAGGTATGGATGATCTTCAGAAAGAGAAAGCCCGCGTAGCTCAAGAGGAATTTCCTGTTGGCGAAGAAAGGCTTCGAGGTATGCAGTTCTCGCTCACTATCTGCGTTACATTATTCATGGATCAATTAAGACACATTTGTGGCCCGCAAGAATTATCTTGCCATGTGTGCGGCACGTCGAACCCCGTGGGAAGACGGGTTGGACGATGCTCTCGTAAAGATAATGCAGGATTATCGGAAGCGTTTCATAGATGCATGCCGGAAATGTGAAAGTGAGCTTGAAGAGCAGAAACGAATATTGGAGGAGCTTGATAGAATTGACAAGGAGCGTCAGAAATTTGAGTTCGCAGCTTAGCCCGTCATAGCAATCATGTGCAATTTATTTGTAGCATCCACCCCTCTGCCATGGTGAAGTCATGATCCACACATCCCGATGCGATGCTATGGTGATCTCCAATTCGGTTCTGCCTTCCGAATGGCTGTGGTGTTTTCAGAGGGTCGTCATACACACGGGCCGAGTAACCGCCTACGGCAGGATCATATATTGATTTAGCAGTTCTTGTAGATCAGTTATATAGTCTCTGAATTCTATGTATCATTGGCAGGCCCACGCATGTTCTGCACCAATCTCTTAGGTTGTTTCAGCGGGCCTACATGTGTGTTGTGTTGTGGATCCCATGTATAATTGGCGGCCTCAATCGCGTATTGCATCCGTCTCATCTATCTCATTGGTGGGCCCATTCGTATGTTGGACATACATCCCATGTGTAATTGGGGGGCCCACCCGTATGTTAGATCAATCCCGCATTCCGCACCAGTGTGCCCTCCTGCATGTTGCACCCATCTTACACATGGTATTGGCGGGCGCACGGGCGTATTTTATCCATCTTGCATGCGGCATCAGCAGGTCTACTCGTTTGCTATATTCATATGCATGTCATATCAGTGGGCCCGCATGTATACTTCCATGTATTTCTATGGATCCTCTGTGTAATTACCAGGCCCACCCGTGGGTTTTATCTGCCAAATATATCCTCTTGGCGGGCCACTGTTTTATGGCATGCATTCCATGTATCATCCGCGGGCCCGCCTCCATATTTCTAGATCCTCTGTATAATTGGCGGGCCTACCCGTGTATTTATCCATCTTAAACATCTCGTTTGCGGGCTCGGTCGTGTGTTACATCTGCTTCCCACATATGCTTGGCGGGCTAACCCATGTCTTACATCCATCTTACATGGGTCATCAGCAGGCCCGCCCGTATATTGTATGGCTAACCTATGTGTTTTTGGCGGGCCCACCCGTGTATTGTATGAGGTTCCTCAGTATGATTGGGCCTACCTGTGGACTTTCTGTATCATAAGCGGGCTCACCTGCGTACCTTATCCCCTTCGCATGTCGCATCGGTTGGCCCACATGTGGATCCTCTATATAATTCGTGGGCCCACCCATGTGCTGTATTCATCTCATATATCTCATTGGCGGGCCCATTCTCGCATTACGTATAGATCCAACGTACCATTTGTAGGCCCACCTGTGCATTGCATCCATCTCATATGTCTCATTGGCGGGCCCACCTGTGTATTGTGCACATCTGATATGTAGTATTGGCGGGCCCACCTGTGTATTGTCGACATCTTATATATAGTATCGGCAGGCCCACCCGTGCATTGCGTGCTTCTCATATATCGTATTAGCAGGCCCACCTGTGTATTGTGCACACCTTATATATCCCATTGGCGGGCCCACCCGTATATTGTGTACATCTCATATATAGTATTGGTGGGCCCACCCGTGCATTGCATCCATCTCATATGTCTCATTGGTGGGCCTGCCCGCATATTGAGTACATCTCATATATAGTATTGGCGGGCCCACCTGTGCATTGCATCCATCTCATATGTCTCATCGGCAGGCCCACCCGTGTATTGTGCACATCTCATATATAGTATCGGCGGGCCCACCCGTGTATTGTGCGCATCTGATATGTAGTATTGGCGGGCCCACCCGTGTATTGTGCGCGTCTGATATGTAAGATTGGCGGGCCCACCCGTGCATTGCATCCATTTCATATGTCTCATTGGTGGGCCCACCCGTGTATTGTGCATATCCCATCTATCCTATTGGCGGGCCCATCTGTGTATTGTGCACATCTTATATATAGTATCGGCGGGCCCACCTGTATATTGTGTACATCTCATATATAGTATTGGCGGGCCCACCCGTGTATTGTGCACGTCTGATATGTAAGATTGGCGGGCCCACCCATGCATTGCATCCATTTCATATGTCTCATTGGCGGGCCCACCCATGTATTGCATTCATCTCGTATATCTCATTGGCGGGCCCACCTGTATATTGCATTTATCTCATATATCTCATTGGCAGGCCCACCCGTGTATTATATTCAAATCCTAGGTGTCATTGGCGGGCCCACTCGTGTATTATATGCAGATGCTATGTATCATTGGCGGGCCTGCTTGTTTATTGCATACAACTCCTATGTGTCACTTGCTGGCACACTCACCTCTTTCATGCTTCCCCTAACTACGCTTGTATTGCACCAGGAAGCAGAAAATGTACCACTAACTGTTTAACAATCCCATATTGGTCCCAGAGGTCTTCGAACTCGAAGTCTTTGATCAACTCCTCAGTGTGTTCCTGACGCCGTGCAAGAGAATCTGCATCAAGATTGTCCCGGCGCGAGAGACATCTAAGAAGAACTAAGATAGGAAAATGGGTTATCAGTTTTGAGCGACGTACTTCAGGCACCAGTTTCGCACTATACAAGACAGTAGCACCTGCTCCTTGTAATCAGCAATGTAGGGACCTAATCCGTAGATCACCCGACGGTAGTGACCATCGCCGAATCGCATGACCTCCGGCGTCATCATCCCAGGCTTAAGGGACTCCAAAATGCCTGACAACGATGTATGGAAGAGTTGCTGTTTGAATAAGCGAAACTCTACATTTGATGCATGCTCCTGTGTTGCTATAGAAAGTCTGGTTAGAAAATCGACTAGAGTGAAGCAACAACATGCAACTTACTCTTCGGCATGGCCAGAAATCCTATGAGAACAAGTGCGTTGCGATGGGCACGCCGAACATTGTTGCAAGCATTCCCAACTGATAGGTAGAGTGGATAGAAATCGTTCTGTCCTGTAGCAACCGAGACCATTGTCTTGTCGCTGCCTAAGATGATTGGTACGAATGTTGAGCCATGTGTTCCTACATCCTCGGCGAGCCCATGTAGTCATATTTTCCATTGGAGACGGCCAGCCCAGGTTGACAATTTCACGATCAAGATGGCGGGCCTGTGACGGGCTCCCAAAGGCATATAGGGGGGATGATGAATGAACAAACGGGCCCGCCGATATTGAAGTCTGACACTGGATCCGAATGGTGCTCAACCCAGCCTTTCACAAACGACTTCCCTCGGGCCGATATTTACAAATTACTCTCCCCCGATCTCCTCCATCAAATCATCAAGGGTGCTTTTAAGGACCACCTCATTGATTGGGTTGAATGATATCTCAATAAGGTTCATGGTACCAGTAGGGCCAAAATCATTCTCGATGATATTGATCGGCAGTATGTATTCCATCAGTCCTCGCAGTTGTGCAAGTGGCCTGACCAATGTCAACCCTTACTCTAGGATTGCTGCTGTGGCTCCGTTTGCCGGCCTCCAAAGGTTTCCTCAGGGACGGCATTTTAAACAGTGGACAGGTGACGACTCGAAAGCATTAATGAAGGTGCGCCACGTAATTACATTATATTATCTACATTTAATCCCTACTACAGGTGTACCTCCCAGCAATTGAAGGTTATGTTCCACTCGATGTGGTACGGACACTCCGAGCATTCTTGGAATTTTGCTACCTTGTGCACCGAAACATTATCATGGATGACACTCTTGATGAGATAGATGACGCCCTCAATCACTTTCACCAATATCGTGAAATATTCTGTTCAACTGGAGTCATTTCCTCGTTTGCGCTCCCTCGACAACACGCAATGAAGCATTATCCTGCTCTCATTCGTCAATATGGTGCCCCCAACGGACTTTGTTCATCCATTACAGAGTCGAAGCATATCAAAGCTGTCAAACAGCCATACCGTCGCACCAACCGTCACAATGCCCTGGGTCAGATGCTAGTATGTAATCAGCAGCTTGACAAACTTGTGGCAATCCGCACAGATTTCAAAGAGCGAGGGATGCTGAAGGGCACATGCCTCTCAGTCCATGAAGACGTGCTAGGTACGACTATTTTATTACCCATCATGCGAGAATGACAACCACTCTATAGTGCAAGCTAATTCAGAAAACCAGCAACCCGAGGCAACTATGTGTCCTGAAGCATCAGGGTCTGGTCCAACACCACAGTCCCCAGCACTGGCATCTTCTGACTCGGCTGGCTATGTTGAGGACATTGGCAGGGAGGCAATTGATGACCCAACAGCAATCGAAGCACACGTTGAACTTGCCCATACTCCATGTAAGTCCTCTCACCATGAATTTACAGAGTTTTACTA